>NC_069466.1:30654007-30690683 GCF_026875155.1 Cherax quadricarinatus | reverse complement strand
ATTTATAGATGTGACTGAAAAAGAAGTGAATGTGGGGTTTGTCAGAGAGAGACGTGGAAAAGTAAGGGCAATGAATGTGTATAAAGGGGGTTGTTACAGTTCCCTTTTGTGATGATTGTACTTTTGTGATGTTGAGAAAGTTGCAAAGATTGGTGTAGGAGCTTGAGAGGGTTTGAAAAAGAAGGAATTTAAAAAAATGCAAAAGGGGGTGACTAATATACTGTAGAAATTCAAGGGCAAAAGGACGGCAGGGGTTATCCAGGAAGGGTGCAAGGGTTTTATAGAGTTTTTTTATTGGTGGCTGAGAGGAAGGGGGGGGTGAGACCCAGCAGGTTCTATGAAAAAATTGTGGCAAGGTGATTTTTAATGGTTTGACTGCTGCAAAGTGTGAGCAAGGAAAAACATTTTTGAATGGACTGAAAGAAATTGTTTATCCAGACTGTGAATCTTGGAGGGGGAAAACTATAACGGGCTGCAGTTCAGAATCATGAAACTGTGATGTCTATGCACTTCTGCCAAGACAGTTATTGAATGAATGATGTAAAGCAATTTTGCTTTTACAGTATACCCTACTGTGGTGGGAAATGGATGATGTGGTAAAATAATTGAATACTGTATTTATACAAAATCTTATAACATATTATTTTGTATATATAAAGTTAGGTAGATGCTTTACAGCCTTCTTTTCACCTTTCAGTGGTTATACTAACTTGATGGCTTGTGTGAAGGCTTCATAAAGTAAGTCTGGATTAAAGCCAGTATCTGTACTCCCAGGAGGTGATACACTGGCATTGCCCCGCCAAGTAACCGCTCAACGAACTCCCCCCCTCAAAAGGGGTCCTGTCAAGAAAAGAAAAACAATAATCTCAGCAGGATGATGCTCTTGGCCAGAATTATGGGTAATTAAATAAAGTAAGGTTGACCTCATAATCGGAACCATTAGGACCTGTAGGGTGCCGGATTACAGAGTGGTTAGGTTTAAAATACACTTAACCAAGGGCGTTTTTTGTGATATTTTATGATTTTGCCCCCTTTACGCCCTAAATTTTTGGCCATTCCATTGTTTCCCGTCTACCCCAAAATACCAAATAACTTTTCTCTGTTCATTGTCATGTCTCCCGGGCCCTTTTTATATTACACTTGCTTTCCCTATTGAATTTTTATTCACACAAAAATAAAAAGATTGACTGTTATGCAGACTACTGCATTATAAATAATGTAAATGATGTCATTCCATTCATGACTACATATTAAACCAGCCAGTTGGACAATTTTTGGACAGTGATGTCATTTTACTCTTGAACATCGGCAAAAATTGAAAAATTTTTGCTACTTTGAGCTCAATTTCAAGGTACTTTCCTTCGTGGAAACCAGTAAAAATAATATCTAATTCTGTAATATATCTTCCTTCTATCAATGAGACCAAAATTGAGAACACAACCCATAAAAACCATACAAAAATGTACCACAAATTTGCTGTTTTACACCTAAACACAGTTGCTTTTTTTCTCATTATGTACTGCATGCTGCAGGACTTTTTTTTTATATAGTGCACACTTACCACACAAGACCTATTCTCTCCATATAGGCCCAATTTACCAGTAACACTTATCTAAGTGAGCTGAGTTTATGGCGACCAACAGTGGCTTCAAAGCCTCCTTATCTTTTATGGACAAAATACAGAGTATGTTCTTTACACAAAGAGAAGTACAGTATTTATTTTATTCGTTGGAACTATGGCTAGGGCTAAAAGTGAGCAGGTTATAACAATAAATGGAAAAAAAAGCAAATTGGAATGACTTATGCAGCAAGTAACGCCACCAAAACAGTAGGGGGAGGTTGGTGGGGTGACCCCGGAAATTTGAATTAGCTAGCCGAAAATTAGTACCAGATTATGATGGAACCAGATTACTGACTACTAGGTTAGTGATGGCCAACCTGTATTACTTTTGCTTGCTTTTAATACTTGCTTAAAACACCTTCAGCATCTCTTAAAAAAATAAAGCTACTGCTATGTACATCAATGATTATTATTTCTATTTATAATCACAGTACATTCATGAGGAAGCACTAAACCTGCAAGGGTTTAAAACAGTGCCTGAGGAATGGGAAGGGTGGATGGTAATCAGGTTTGATCTGGGAATACCTTGTACACCTTTGACCAGTTTTGAAAGTTTTTCCTTCTGCAGCCAGGCCCTGGGCCCAGGTTTGTTGGTGCTCACCTGGTCAACTAGGCATGGTATCTATGACTTTTAGATCAAGAGCCCTTCATCAGCATCAAGGTACTCCCATACCTGAAGGGATAAAAGGCAATAAATGATATACTGTAACTAACATCGCATTTTACCATCAAAAATTAATGTATGTCAAAGGCCCTAAAATCTGGAACACCCTACCTGAGAACTTAGAACTGCAGACACATTCATCACCTTCAAAACTACCATTAGAAAACATTTTTATCTCCCTGATACAGCCCGTCAACTAATTCACGAATACCACCTGGTGGTTCACACTCACTCACCCATTTGACCATAAACAAAAAATATTAATCTCAATCTTAAAATAATGAATCCTGTGATTACTCCATTACTGAAAAACTATGTACTGTGCAAAACAAAAGCATTCACATTGCTAAAACTCACAAACTAGTATTTAGTCACTTAGCCTTTAATACCAACTTACCTCATATTTGTAATATTTTAAAATTAAGATTTAAACTAAGTCTGCCCGAAATGCCTAAACCATGCTAGGTGTTTAGTGGTACACTCCGTAATCATTATTTTACTACATGTAAACCACACAATAACCAAATTCTGTAAGCTCAGCAATGTAATCTTATAGAGAATAAACTTTGAATTTGAATTTGAAATCAACGGTTGCCTTAGTGAATGTGCAAAATTGAAGCATTCTCTTTTTTTAATTTAGTGTCTTTGGTTTTCCCCAACAATTACCAAATTAGCAGAGGTATCAATCCTGCCTAGAAAAAAAATTTTAATTTTGGGATCAGAAATATAACTTTTGCCCTCTGTTATCATAAAACCCCTTTTTAGGCCTTGCCACACACAGCTTGTTAAATTGTGCTGAGGTCCTATTCAGCCCACAGAGTATGTACAGTGGAACCTTGGTATTCAAACTAATTCGTTCCAGAAGGCTGTTTGAGTGCGTTCTGTTCGAGTAACCGAACAAATTTTCCCCAAAACCCATTTACTTCTTGCTGGCTGTTATCACTAATCTTCTTAGGCCCCCATGGTGACTTATTTATACAAATAAATTAAAAAAAAAACACCCCAAAAATGTGACTAAACATGAAATAGTTCACAGCAAAGTTCTGGCAGTTGTGTTTGTTTGGTCAAGTACCAGAAACAGTTGACTACCCAGCAATTTTTTTACCGAACAGAGACTTGAATACCAAACTGTTTGAGTAGGGAGCTGTTCGAGCATTGAAACTCCACTGTATATGATAAGCCTTTAACAGGAAAACAGCATGTAAAAATGACTTAGCACAATAAACAATTATTTATTACCCATCTCAACATTTGGGGGCCAGGAGCTATGACCAGACCCCTGAAACCACAATTAGGTGAGTACTTATGTGTCCAGTAATAAACAGCAATGCAGTATTGTACTAAAAAACTGTTTACTAAAGAATGACAGGTCTGCAAACTATTTCCCTCAGTTTAGAAAGATATGTTTGAAAAATATGGATTATTATACGGGTGAAAAACTTTTTCATTGACTTGTACACAAAGGGCAACAGGCCAGGAAAAGCATGGAAGAGGAGAAATAAAAAAGTGGAGGCAGATTTTGGGCAAACTGCAAAAAAACTAAAAGATTCCAGTCTGAAGGAAAAGAATAACTTTCATGACCATAAAGGTCATACACTGCAGGGTAATGGAAGGAAATCAAATTTAATCCACAGAAAGAGAGAATAGGTAAATAGTTTTGAAAATTTGAAGATTGCCTAAATTGTGTAGATCAATCAGCACACTTGGATATGAACAATAAATGGAACACAGAAAAAATAAAGATATGTATTATTAACAAACAATAAAAAAATACAAGTAAGTAGTTGTACGTGGACCCCGGTATTCGATGGCATCGGTATTCGATGATTATATCGAAAAAAAATTTTCCCTCGGTATTCGATAATTTTCGTCGAGAACCTGTCCACATGTGGCTTGAATGCCCCTTTTTGGGGCGAGTGTTTAAAACCCACCCGTGTGCGCGCTTTAAAAAGGAACTTCGGTACTTTCCCATATTATCCATATTTCACTGTGTTTGGTGTTGTTTCTGCAAAATAAGTCACCATGGGCCCAGAAAGTTTCTAGTGCCCCCCCTGTGGTAAAAAGGGTGGAATTGTGGAAATTAAGAAAGATTTGAGGGTTTATGCCTACTTCAAAATTAAGGAAAATGTGTGCCGTGGGTTGAAGTGAAAAACCTTTTGGATGAAAATCACCCTAACACAGTTTTAAATGACATGTTGTGGCCCATTTTGAAATCGTAAAGGAACAGGAGGTACAGAGCTCTATGAAGATTTGTTTTTTGTGACAGAGGTCCAGTGACTCTCAATTTGGTCCTAGGGCATTAAAAGAAAAAAGGGAAGTAACCCGGGAAAAGGCTTGTACTCAAGACTAAGGAAGGGGTTCCCCTTTTCTAAACACTAACACCTTCCCCTTCTTCCATCCCATAGGCCCGGTGGTGGTGGCTAAAGCTCCCGTTCACAACAGGGGGCCCCCGGGGTCGTTTTCCGGCGGGTGGAACATTTCGACACTTTTTTCCTTCACCTGTTGTTGTTCCCCAGCAGAAATAGGTCCCTGGGTGTTAGTCGACTGGTGTGGGTGCACCCTGGGGGAAAAGTTGGGACCCCAGGAAATAAGTTGACGGGCCTGATGACGCATGTTTCTTGGGTTACCCTGGGTGGCTAACCCTCCGGGGTTTTTAAAAAATCGAACAAAATCTTTCTTATACAGATCTTCATTAAAGGAAAGTGTCAATTTTTTATTGTTTTTGAAATTATTCTATTGCATTAAATTAAATATTTCATGAGTAAAAATTTTTTTTTTCTACTTTTGGGTGTTTGCACAAAATTAATTTTTGATTTTTCATTATTTCTTATGAGGAAAATTGATTCGGTTTTCGATATTTCGGATTCGATGACTCTCAAAAAAGGATTAATATCAAATACCGGGGGGGGGTCCATGTAGTAGGTTTGCCGGTTTTGTCCCGCCCGTGTTTTTTCCCAGTGGTGCCCCGGCAAAAAATTAAGATGAAAAAAAAAACACAACACAAAAAAAATATTATTTCCACCAAAATAAAATAACCGCATAAATTTTAAAAATCTCAATAAATGCTTAATGTGAAAAGGCCCCAAAAAAATTTCCCCAAAATTTTCTTGAGGTACGGGGAAAACCCCGGTTTCATCCACCTAGTTCGTACGTTTCGATTTTTTGAACTTTTTTTTTTTTTTTTCGGCAAAATTTTGCCCCGAGTTTTACACGGCCCCATGTTTCACCCCCACTTACCAGACCTGTCCCCCGGCCCCCGGCGCCCCCCGCGGGTGTTGGTCAGTTTGGCTGCTTGTTTATTTTTGAGTGAAACCCCCTGCCGCTACCAAAAACATTTCACAATTATTCTTGTTTTTGGTGCTTGTTTATTGAGTGCAACTGTAAAATAAGTCACCTGGGCCCAAAAAAATTTTCCTAGGGGCCCCCCTTTGGTAAAGCAAGAAAAAAACCATTAAGTGAAGAAAGAAATCTTTGTACAAAAAATACGAGTGGTGTGCCGACAGCTGCTGTTGTGGAAGGTATGGGTTTGGGGAAGGTCCATGGGGTTTGGAGGTGGTGGCGAGGATGTGGAAAAAATTGGTAAAGGGACTATAGGGAAGGCTAACCACTGAAGGCTGCAAGGTTCATCTGGAACAGCATCGACCACGTGGGGAATTGCTTCAGAGGGGAGGAGGAGGAGGGGAGGAGGAGGAGGAGGAGGGGAAGGGGGAGTGGAGGAGGTGCCTTCTTCATAACTTGGACGTGTGGAAATGGAATAGGTTGCCAAATTTTGTGGAAAAATACCCCCCTGGCAGTGAAAAAAGCCATCTCTGCAACAATTTCAGTGACAGAACCATTTCCCATTTTAGGGAATGTTAAAAGGGCGCCGACACAGAGGACTCTGACAGTTATTTTGTGGAAAGGGGTCCAGTGACTCAAGCTGGTCCTAGGGGCATTAAAAGCAAAGAAAGGAAGAAAAACCCCAGATAAGGGTTGTTTTAAAGTCTTTAGGGAAAGGGGGATTCCCCTCCAGGTGGCCCCGGTGGCCTGGGGGCAAAACTCCCCTTCCAAAAACGGTGGGCCCGGGTTCGTTCCGGGGGGTGGAAACATTTTGAAGTTTCCTTACACCGTTTTCCTGTTCACCCCAGCGCAAATAGGTACCGGGGTTTGTGTGGTGTGGGTCGCCCTCCTGGGGACAAGTTGAGGCCCCCCTGGAAAAAAATTGAAGTCCTGAGCGCACGACTTTTTTGGGGTTTTCCTGGGGTTTGGTAACCCTCCGGGGTTAAAAAAACCAAAAGAAAAACTTTCTTTTTCTTATCCCATAATAAGTGCTCCCTCATTCCCCCCTTCTTCCAGATGCAGCAACGTCCCCAAAAAGTAAAAAAGTAAATGTTATTTTTTAAGTTTTTTTAAATTGTTAAATTTTTCTATTTATTATTAATTTAAAATTTTATGTATTTATGTGTGTTGTGTGTAGTAAAAGTTATTTATTCTTTTTAAAAAAATATTTTTTGTGTTTTTTTTGTGGGGTCTGGTGGTTAAATTTGGTTTTCTTATTTCTTTGGGATTATTACTTCGACTTTTAAGAATTTCGATTTGTCCTAGCTCCCGGAACAGTTAGGACAAAAAAACGGGGTTCCACTGCAATAATAAAATTTTAATAAATTTTTTTCTACAAGTTCATGTACAATGTATAAGGTAGCTGCATCTGTATGTTACGGAAAAATGTTGTTTTGTCACAGAGCATTTTGGGCAAATTAGATCGTTTTGTCCCAGGTGTGACCCACCAGTGCAACCCAGGTACCCTTTTATGATGAGGGAAATAGAAAAAAGTGTAAGGAACATGCCCAATGTTTTACCTCGCCGGGAATCGAAACCCCCACATCACTGTGTGAAGCGGAGCTTTTCCTAGGCCCCAGGGCCCTAAAGATATTCCTCTGAAAAAGGAAATTCCCCGTTGGAGGAGGAAGCCAAAGTTTTTGTTGTCGTTTTTTTTTAATTTATGTTAAGGCTAAAAACCCTGTGGGTCAATTCTGCTGAACCTTTTATAATTGCCCTTCATCTGTAGTGCCCCCCCAGGGCAGAAAAGGGAGGGTAGCTCCAATTCTTTTGAACAAATGCCTTTTTTCAGTATAAAGGCACCCCCTTTTAGGGTATTAATGTATTTAAAAATTAAGCATATTAGTTATTTTTAGTTCCCTTCTGTTTTAAAGGGACAGTCCCCACCCTACATTTGACCATCTAAGTGGCTCATTATAAAGAAGATGAGGTACCCTGATTAGGTTAAGCCTCACACAAGCAAATTTTTTTTTAAGTTTATAATTTAAAAATAAATTTTTAATTATAATAATAATTTATAATAATAAAAGTTTTTATTTCTACATGTACCCCGTATACAGTGTGCTGACATCATGACATATACTTATAACGTGCTTGTTATGCGGCATTGAGGCAATTAAGTCGTTTTGTCCAAAGGAAGCGCCCCACCGTCCACTAAAACCCCGGACCATTTTATGATGGAAAAGAACATCAAAACAGGTGTAAATAAAAGTGCCCCAAAGTTTTTCAACAAATACAAATTTCTACAAATTAAAAGTATATGTAATTTCATGGGTAACCCAAAAAAAACAAAATGACTTATTTCCATTTGGGAAGTCTAGAAATAATAAAAAAAAAACAATAAATTTATTTCTTTTCTGCAGTATATAGGTAATGTTGTTTACATGTAATAAAAAAACTGTCAGGCACAAAATAAAGTTTGGCAAGTGTCTAGATCATTCTTACAGCCATGTGTAACATCTGGGCTCTTTGGATTTATTCCCCTTGAGGCTTTATAAAGCTACCCAGTGTTGCCATTGTGTCTTATCAAGCCAGTCGGTTTATATAGGTCGGTTGGAAAGGTTTGTCGGGAAACAGGATAAGTGTTTCCTGACGCTGGTCTTGTCTGACCGCAGTGGAGTTTTTGGGTCATCTGCCCGGGCCTTCCACGGGTTACCCTCCCCCCCCTTTAAAAAATTTGGTTTTAAATTAAAACCCTCCTGTAACTATTTTGTAAAGAGGTGTTGTTTGCACTTAATTAAGCCCGTGAGCAGAAGCTTCACTTCACTAGTAGTGTAGATCACAAATTTAATTACCTGCCCCAGCCCCTGGATATTTTGGTTGGAGCATTGTAGGCAGCACCCGGGACCCTCCCCTCACCTATGTAGTGGTCACTTAACAATCACAAAATACTGTAGTGGCACTTAACACATTTTAAAAATACTAATGTTCTTCACTACAGAAAACCTCAGTCTCTAATCCTCTGTTTGTTACACTCTTTTTTTTTTTTGAAAATTTAAATTAATAAAGGTTGATCGTCAGCTGGTGATTTCTATAGATAGTTTGATCTCGTAGGTGGGGGAGCACTAAAACCGTAGGGGTTAGTTGGGGCAGGGGTATGGGGCCCCTCGAGTTCAACCCAAGGAGGGAGAGTAAGTTTATTTCTTTTGATCAGTTGCAAGTAAGTTTATTTAGCCAGAGGTACACATAAATACAATTATCAAATCAAAGATAACCTAAAAAAGTTAAAAATGAATTTTTTTCCAAAGGGTTTTAAAATCTATCGACTATGTCACTATTTAATTAAACGCTAATCCCCCTTAGGGTCATATATTGCGCAAGGCATTATTTTTATTATAATCAAGGGGGACGCTAAACCCGTAGGGATTATTTAGCTCCAGTAGCGGCCCGTGAAAAGGCGGGACCAAGAGCTATGCTCGACCCTGCAACCACAACTAGGTGAGTACAGCTCCCGTGGAGTAGGGGGGAAAGGAAAGTATTCGGTTGAATTCGGGAACTGGAGCCAGATTCAATTTCCTAGATCAAGAGCCTCTCACTAACGTCAAGGAACCTCACTTGAGAGGTGTGGTCCTTCAGTCTTGCCCCTCCCCCAGGATTTCCCCCCAAACAGTTAACTAACACCCAGGTTCCCATTTACTGCCAGGTGAACAAGGACAGCAAGTGTCAGGGAAAAGCTTAATGTTTCCCCCCAGCCGGGGATCGAAAAACCACAGCGTGTGAGGCGAGTGCGTTGCCTGCCAGGCCACGGGACAGTATTGTACCATGATTATAGTATTGTACTAATAAATTGTACTGTACATTAAAACTACTGTATCATAAAAAATACTGTACATGGAACAGCACTGTACCATAAAACAGTACTGTATCATGAAAAACTGTACCATGGAAGTGCTGTACCATGAAGCAGCACTTACCATGAAACAGTATTTTTACCATGAAAGTAAATTTTACCCTGAAACAGTTCTGTGCCATGAAACACCACTGTACCATAAAACAGTGCTGTACCATGAAAACAGTGCTGTGCCAAAGAAACAGTATTGTACCATGAAAAAGTATTGTACCATGAAAGTTCTGTACCATGAAACTACTGTGCATGAAACAGTACTGTACCATGAAAACAGCACTGTACCATGAAACAATATTGTACCATGAAACAGCACTGCACCAAGAAACCACTGTACCATGAAACAGCACTGTACATGAAACAGTAAAGTAAACCCTGAAACAAATTGTACCACAAAACAGCACTGTACCATGAAACAGTATGTACCAAAGAAACAATATTGTACCATAAAAACAGCACTGTACCATGAAACCACTGTACCATGAAACAGTACTGTACCATCAAACAGTATTGTACTAGGTGAGTAGTACTGTAACATTAAAAATACTGCCACGAAACAGTACTGTCCCATGAAACAGGCTGTACCATGAAACAGCACTGTACTAAAAACATTTTCTGTCCATGAAAAAGTACTGTACATGAAACAGCACTGTCCCATGAAACAGCACTGTCCCATGAAAACCCCTGTGGCATAAAAACAGTACTTACCATAAAACAGACTGTACCATAAAACAGCACTGTCCCATAAAACGTTACTGTCCCTAAAAATGTACTGTACCATAAATAGTCCGTCCATAAAACGTATTACCTGGAGTTTACTGGGAGAGTTTCGGGGTCAACCCCCCCGCGGCCCGGTTTTGGGACCAGGCCCCCGGTGGATCAGCCCCTGACAACCGGGCTGTTGCTGCTGGTGCACGCAAACCAAGTACGAGCCACAGCCCGGCTGATCAGGAACTGATTTTGTTGTTTGTCCGTGAGCTTGAAGACTGCCAGGGTCTGTTGGTAACCCCCTTATGTGTGCTGGGAGGCATTTTGAACGTCTGGGCCCCTGACACTTATTGTTGGTTTTTAAAACGTGCTAGTGCACCCCTGCTTTTCATTGGGGGGATGGTGCATGTCTGCCAAGTCTTTTGCTTTCGTGGAGTGATTTTTGTGTGCAAGTTTGGTACTAGTCCCTTGGGTTTTCCCAGGGTATTAATCATGTACTCCCCCTCCTGCGTTCCAGGGAATACAGGTTTAGAAACCTCAAGCGCTCCCAGAAATTGGGTGTTTTATCCCCGTTATGCGCCCCCGTAAAAGGTTCTCTTACATTTTCTAGGTCGGCAATTTCACCTGCTTGAAAGGTGCTGTTAGAGTCCCAAAAATTTTCCCAGCCTGATAGAACAAGTGACTAAAAGAGTGTCATCAGGGGCTTGGCCCCCCCCTAGTTTTGAAGGTTCTATTATCCTTCCTTCATTTTTCTAGCAGTGCGATTGATACAATGTTATGGTCCTTGAAGGTGAGATCCCCCGACATAATCCCCCTGGGTCTTTACTTTGGTGTTTCGCTCTATTTTGGGGCCCAGAATTTGTTTTGTCTCGATGAAGTTTTAATTTCCTCATGTTTACCATATCGAGTAATTAAAATTTCTCATCGTTGAACTTATATTGTTTTCTGCACCCCCTGAAAGATTTGGTTGATGCCCGCCTGGGCCTTTTAGTGTCTGCAATGGAAGACACTGTCATGCAGATTCGGGTGTCTCGAAAGGAAGAAACGGTGTGTGGCTGACATCCTTGTCTATTCGGATATGAGGATGAGGGAAAAAAGATGGGAGATTACTGTGCCTTGTGGGACAGAGGTTTTCACGTAGCTGCTCGGACTTTACTCTGTTTACGATACTTCTGTGTTCTTTTTTGTGAGGAAATTATAGTCCATCGACCCATTTTCCGTTATTCCTTTTGCGCGCATTTTGTGCGCTATTACGCATGGTCAATTGTCGAAGGCTTTTTCAAAGTTGTTATATTACATTGCATTCTTTTTGTTTTGTGTTTAGGACCTTGTCGTAGTGACCAGTAGTTGAGACGAAAAGGGGCGACCTTTTTCAAAAACCCCCTTTTCCCCGGGTTTTGTAAAAATGATGGGTTTTTTGATGGGTGGTGATCTGTTTTTGGACCCTTTCAAAGATTTTTATGATTGGGATGTTAGTGCTATTGGTCTGTAGTTCTTTGCTGTTTCTTTATGCCCCCTTTGTGGAGGGGCTATGTCTGTTTTTTAGTAACTGAGGGCGCCCCGTGTCCATGCTCCCTCTCCATAGGATGGAAAAGGCTCGTGATAGGGGGCTTCTTGCAGTTCTTGTTTTAAACAGGTTCCCTGGTCTGGCCTGGGGCAGAGTGCTGGGCATGTCATTTTTCGCCGTTCGAAGTCATTTTTGGGTCGGATAAATGGATAGGCTTTGTGTTAGCAAATTTTGGGGGCTCTTCAAAAAAAAATTTTTTTTGGTCTTCGTCTCAGTTGGTTAGCGGTTGCTAAAAACTGGTATATTGGGCTTGAGTAGCTCACTCATTTCCTTGCTGTCATCTGGAGGACCCATCTTTTTTTAAGTAGGGGCCAATAGGGACGTTGTTCTCGATTTTGTTTTGGCATAGGAGAAGAAATATTTGGGTTTTTTTCGATTTCATTTTTGGTTTTAGTTTTTCCCGCGATTCCTGACTCCAAAGGATTCTTTTAGTTAAATTTCGATGTTGTTTTCTGCCAGTGTCCCCCTGGCATTTCAGTATATTGACCTTTTTTTATTGCACTATAAACAGTAATGTCCCTAAAACAATTTGTCCATGAAAAAAATACTCACCAAAAATGGTACGTCCATGAAATGGTATGACTACAAAAATTTTATGTAAAAAAAAAGGAACGTACTGAAAATTTAAATTTGTCGGAATTCTCCCAATTTTTATTCAACAACTTTTATGATCATAACAAAGTGCTAAACCTCAAGGGCATACATCAGCTAAAATAACACAGTACCATGAATCTCAGTCCCGTACTATTATTATTATTGTTTTTTAATTATTTTTGGGTAGGCAAAACCCGTAGAGATTTACTGCACCTGTGTGTGGGAAGGGGAAAAAGGGGATTCAGGCTTAAATTTAGGGGAAATTTGGGGAAAGCAATTCCAAAATCTAGACCCCCTCCCCGCATCAGGAACCCCTTCGGGAGTTTCCCGTACAATGAACTTGTTATGTACCATAAAACAGTGCTTGCCATGAAACGGGCTGTACCTGAAACAATATGTAATGAAACAGTACTGTACCTTGAAAAGCACTGTCCCATAAACAGCACTGTGCCATAAAACAGCATCCATGAAAAGTTCTGTACCATGAAAGTGCTGTACCATGAAACAGAAAATGTCCCATGAAACGTTCTGTACATGAAACAGAGCTGTATATGAAACAGTGCTGCCCTTGAAACAGTGCTGCACCTGAAACAGTACTGCCCATGAAACAACACTTTCGTATGTATGTACATGTCATATACTTTCATTACTTTTTATTCACTGAATCAATTTTATTGTGTAAAACTTAATGCCCTTTTTAATATGTAAAATGTTTATTGCCCTTTAGTTTAAGTTACACTAAGCTTGCCCACATGCTTACTTAACTGGGTTTTCTGATCATTACAGTGCACTCATTTCTGTAAGGAATGTATCATTTTAGAAATAAACTTTGAATTTGAATGAAAAGACTTAAATAAAAACCCTGTCCATGAAACAAAAGCATCATAAAATACAACACTGTACCATAACACGTACTGTATCATGAACAGCACTGTCCCTAAACAGTACCATAAAATTTTACTGACCACAAAAACATGCACATGAAGTAATGAGAAACTTCATTGGATATATTTTGCCTTCCCGGGGTTTGGGGAGGGGGGGGTAAAGGAGGTTTGTGGGCGAGGGGCTTAGACTTCCGCAAGCGTGCGTGAGCGTGTTGATGGATGTGAATGGAGCGAATGGTATTTGGGGGACCTGACGATCTGTTGGAGTGTGAGAGGGTAATATTTAGTGAAGGGATTCGGGGAAACTGGTTTTTTTTATATAGTCGGACTTGAGTCTGGAAATGGAAGTACAATGCCTGCATTTTTAAAGGGGGGTTTTGGGATATTTGGGCAGTTTGGGGATATGTTTGTTCTTTATATGTATATGCTTCAAAAACTGTTGTATTCGAGCCCCTGAAAAAAACAGTGAAAAATGTTGATGTGTGAAGTTTTTGAGTGTGATAAAGCTTTTTTCTTTTTGGGGTTTTTCTTTCTTTTTGGGTCACCCGCCTCGGGGGAGAGGGGCCGATTTGTTGAAAAAAAAAAAAAATCATGCGGGGGGTGGGTGGTAGGGGTGAAATTTATAGGGGTATACATCCCTTGGGAAGTGGGAATTAATTGGGTTTCGATCAAGAAGGGATTATTAGGGTTTGTTTAAACCCCAGGGATGGACAGTGCTTGAGGGGGGGGGGGGATGGGGGTATTCGGGCATTTTAAATTTTTTGAATTTAAAAAACATGTGGGACTACAAACCCCATAGGATTATACAGCACATGTGGGGAAGATGAAAGGTATTCAGGCTAAAACCCAGGAATTGGAGCACAGGTCCAACCCCCTAGATCAAGACCCCCTCACCAAACATAAAGGGGAACCTCCCTTGAGGGGAGGCCTTATTCGGGGAATTGTATACAGTCAAATTTTCCCTAGGTCAAAGCCCCTCCCCCAGCTCAAGGAACCCCCCTTGAAGGGTCCAAGGAAGGGAGGCAGGTCAGTTCCTTGGATAAAGGGCCTTCACTGTTACCCCACCCTTCAAGGGTGGGGATCGATAGTTTTTCACTGAGTGAAATATATGTAATAATAATGATATACTGAAATAAAATTAGTGAACCCAAGAGGATCATACAGTGCTGCATGGGGGGGATATCTCCCCTATAAAGTTAAGGGGTTCTTTTAAAAAATTTCAGTGATTTGTCCCAAAAAGGGGAAAATTTCAACAGGCCCAGTGCGTTTGAGGGTTGGGGTAGCAGAGACAACAAAAGTGAATTCGATCTGGCAAATAGGCTGGACAATCTGTAAGGTATACTGAATGACAGTGCAACAGGGGCAGTCCTTGCAGAGCAGTCCCGGGTATTTTTCCATGGGCCCCATGAGTGGGTTGTGTGGTGATCGTAGATGGTGAGTGAAGCACACAAAAAAAATTTAAACAAGGGAGATTTTTTTTTATTTATTAATGGCAAAGTTTTGATAGAAGAAAGCGATTAATCCAGGGAAAAAAGTGGAAAGGCTCCATTTTTGGATTTGAATTTTTTTGGCATTGACACCTTAATAAATAGGGGAGGAGATTATTCAGGGGGGAAGCATTACACCCATATAGGTATAGTGCCTTGGGGGAATGGGAGGCAATCTGGTTTGATCCAAAAAAAAGAAGAGGTCTTTTTTTCCCAGTTCGTGGGTCAAGGGCCCCTCACTGGTATCAAAGAACCTTCCTCTGGAGTCATCGGGTTTTTAAATTCATTATTTAGTTAAAGAGCCTTTTGTCTGCCCCTGCTTTAGACCTGGTTTGCCTGGTCTCTGAGCATAGATACATTGCTTTTCCCCTTACAAACCCCCAAGTGGTGTTGTAGGAAAGGAGGTAAACACAGGCCAGCCGCGGGGGTGTTGACCCCCAAAAACCCCCCCAGTATACAGTAGTCTGCGGGGCAAAAAGGGGAAATGATCATTGCAGTGAAAAAAAAAAAAACATGGTTTGGGAAAATTTAATTTGGTTGCTATGAAATTCGGGCCACCATTTGAAAACAAACATCAATTTTTTGCATTTACTTTATTTTTAATACAGTGAAATACAAAAAAATGTGTTTTATCAGTCACCAAGAAAAGGTTAAGAGAAAAAATTTCACTCATTTTTACAAACTTGCTTTTTATGAATACCATTTTGTTTTCACAAATTTGTCTCCCCCTTTAGTTAAAAAAAACCATTTACAAAAAAAAATTTCTTCCTGACTTGAAGAAAATTTTATACAACACTCCATGAAAAAAAATCATGTATTAGTGACAATTAGAGAAGTGTCCTAATCTATGCTCCATAAATTGGGTTTTAATAAAATATGTTATACAGTACAGTACATAAACTATATAAATTTCTTGAATAAGTTTCTTGTTTATGTATTAACTTAAAAAATGGAAATATTGAAACCTTTCCAAATTATTACAGGGGATATACAGTCTGTAGTCCCCTCGTATTCACAAGGAATGTTTTTACAAGAAAAATTAGGGGGAGGGTAAATTTCCCAAGGAATGGAACTTTGTATCAATTGAAAAGAACAGAGGTAATGCACTTTCACACCTTGTCCCGAGTATGTTAAAGTCATTTGTCCTATTTTGGATCAGTTGTAGTCAAATGAAAAATTTAAATAGGTGGGGTTGCCAGTGTTGAAAAAAAAATATATGCTATTTAGACTTAAAAATAATAGTTATGGGTAAAAGAGAATTTTTGTCATCAGTTAGGAGCTTTCGGGAAAAACCCCAAAAGTTTCAGTAATGCACTGTCAATTGATGGCAAAAATTTTTTATGAAACAAAAAATATCATTACCTATCAGTTATTGTTTTCCCAAACTTCCATTTTTTTATGACAGTACAAAGGATGTGACCATATTTAAAACTTGACATCCAGCCGAAGTATGATCATTTTTATCTTCAGTTTTTGTAAAAAAAACCAGCTCTTGACTTTAGAAACCTTTCTCAAAAGATGCACATTTACTGTGCCCTGATAAAAACCATTATTTAAAAGTATCTTGTATTTTTGGTTTAAAGGTCCCCCCTGAAACCCTCTTCCCCAGAGAGTTTAACACAAACTTAAAAGCATTAATTGAAAAATTTTATTTCTCTTCCCTTCACACCATAAACATTTGCCCTTCCTTCACATTACCAGACATAAGAAAAAACAAAACCCCATGCCCCTTTTTCTTTGAAATTCTAGTTAATTTTATTGCTCCACCAGGAACCCTACACTCCCCACCCCTATACTATTAAGTAGGAATATTTTCAACAAATATATTCTCTTTCTTGTCACCAGATACAAACCTTGCAGAATTTACATCAAGGGGAAAAACCACTGCAAGTAAGCTGAAAATTTATTAAGTGCAAATCAAAAGTCACAAATTTACTCCCAAAAAACCGTCAATACGTTTGGATCGTAAAAAGGGGAGAATGGTGGCCAATAGAGTATAATGGCTGCCCCCAAAAAAATGAAACCAAAATGCTGAAAAAAACAAATTAAAAAAAAAAAATGCTGCCCAGAATTTTTTTTTTTTTTTAAAAACTTTATGTTATGGTACAGCATGGGCTGTCTATATTAGCACCTTGCATGATGTGTGACATACCATAGTATACTGGCTGTGGCTGAAAATACACAGTTGCAGATCCCAAAATTTTAGGCAATGTGAAGAGCTAATATTAGTCATCATACTCAAAAAAGTCCATTTGCGATGGCGATAAAAAAACTTTTTGGAAAAAGGGGCAATTTGTGGTTTAGAAAAGTGGCAGGTGGAGGGGTTACACTATAGTATAAAAAAGGGGAATTTAAATTTTTTTCAAACCCTTTCCCCCAGCTCTCAACAATTCACTTCCTATATTATAATATACCTTTCCCCTAGTTTGTATTTTAAAATTTCCTTAATATTCCGAGTGTAAAAAAATTAAAATTTTTTGTGGTTTTGGGGAAAGCAAAAAACTTCTATAAGAAAAAGAAAATAAACGTCTAAGACAATATGCACTTGAAAATCAAAACAATCTAACATTTTAAAACATTTTTAAGGGTTTTTTTTTAATTGGCTTTACAGTGTAGTAGAGATATTGTTGTTTTGCACAAAAGTAAGAATGCATTATTGTTCAAAAAATCCAAATTATTTTATCTAAAACACTTCAGTTATTTTCTTATTGAACGCTTGTATCAAAATTCCCAAAGCAAGCTAGCTATGCCCCTTTCATTTAACAGAAAAATTTTCTAAAATATGGAGTACTTTCTTTTAAAAAAAAATCCTTAGATGTCTGTGTTCTTCACCCCCAACAGCCCTATAACAAAGAAAAAAGGGAAGTGTAAATAGAAGTTTCTGTAACAAAAATGAAAAAATAATTTTATTCTCTTTTTATATATGTTAAATTTTTTTTAAAACATTAGATGCCCCCCACTAATTTTGGGTGACGGAAAAGAAATATTTTTACCCTCATTCACTCCTCACTGTTTGCCAAGGCATGTGACATTACAGTTCTGATGCACTTTTAACTGCAAAAAATCCCCACCCATCCTTTAGAGTGCAAAACACTGTACTTCCCCCCTCCCGGGGCTCTTAAGTCCAGTACCAGTTTCCCTGTCCCTTACAAAATGTTACCTTACATATAACATCCCTGCCCAAATCCTACTTTGAAAAAAGAGTCCCTTCCTTTTACATATAACCTGAACCCACTTACTGATAAAAATTTTTTATTTCTTTGGTAACCCTTACCACCTATCCCACCACTGCAAAATCTTTCCGCATAATCCTCTATACCCTATCATGTGCCTTTTTTAAAACACAAATGCAAAAAAAAGCTCTTTACCTTGCTAAGAACTGCTACTTTTAGCTTCATGTAAACACTGCTATCTCACTTACATGCATGCAAAAATACAGATAAGAACATGTATTTTTAATCACCAGCCATCTCCCTTTAAGGATGGTGATCCCCCGAAAAAGATTAAAATTTATTATTATGTATGTTGCACAAGCATAACAACTTGACCCTGCAACCACAAAAAGGGGAGTAGCAAGCACATATACACATTTATGCACCCCACACAGTAGCAACCAGTGAAAAAGGTGGGACAAAGGGGTCGTGAAAAACCCCCCCTTCAGCCCAATTTGGGAGTACAGTGCGAGTAAAATCAAGAAAATTTTTTAGAACCCCCCCTGACAGATCAAAATGACACTTTTAAAAATGCAAAAGGAATACCCCAAAAATCTTTGCAGTACACAAAAATCTAGAGCTAAATTTGGGTTTTAAAAAGAAGAGTAAAACCATTTTGGATACTTCAAAACTAACATTTTGCCCCGATTGAGGTTATGAAAAAACAGAAGTATGGGTGAAACAATGCTAAGGACTTTTGTAATTAAATGAAAAGTGCTGCAAGTACTGTGTAGGGGCCCGCTAACTGGCACAAACCCTTGTCAAAAAACGGGCCCCCAAAAAAAAAACCCTAACAACAAAAAAAGTATCTTTTGAAATTGCTCTACAAAAATTCCTAATATTTTAAAATTTTAAACATTTTAATCATAAACATGAATTATTTTCATATATTTTAAATTTGAAGTTAATTATTCTTTTGGTGAAAATTCATCCTTATAGTCACAGATAAATATTAAAGTATTGGGTACTAAAGAAAAAAGTAAAATTTTATAATGAATTTCAATACGTGAGGGAAGGGAAAAAAACTAATGTCGTCACGCAAGAGATCAAATATGATTCTCATGCCCAAAAATATATTATATATCTCACTTTCTTGGAAAAGGGTGTTAAAAATATGTAATGCAAGGTAATTTGTGAGTGTTTTACCTAAGTCTGAGGGTTTCGAATTAAATCAATGCTGCGCCCACTCTACGATTCATCCATTCACGCAAAAACACCCCGAAGAAAAAACAGTTTAATAGCATCAAATTTGGCAGAAAAATGTGGCTACAAGTATACAATGGTTTTGGATACAGAAAATGTTACTAGGATCCCCATATCGCGGTTGGTATCTGCAGTGTCAGTTTTCCACAGTTTCTGTGGCCCAAAAAATAACCCTTAATTTTGCTTAATAATGGCCTCAGAGTGCAAAAATTGATGGTGCAATTCTTCAGGCCTAGGAGAGCCGTGAAATGCTTCCATCAGTGAAAGGCAATTCTTCATTTATTGTGCATTATTTATCAATTAAACTTTACAATAGGTATGTATAGGACTTATATCTAAAGTCTGCTACTATCACGGTTTCAGTATCCACGGCAGGTCCATGGAACGTATTCCCCACAGATATGGGGGTCCTATGTATACTAGAGTACAAGACATAATGAAGGAAAGTATTAGGATGAAAAATATGCTTTACCAACAAAAATGCTGAGGCACAGACTATAAGGCAAGCACTCCTGTAGAAGATATTTAAATTTATGTTAAATTAAATATCCCACTAAAAATTTCTACGTATTTTCACAGAATAGATTCATTGTGGAGTCAAAAAACGTTATGTATGGAGGCAAAGAAGGAAATGTATGAAAGTATAGTAGTACCAACACTCTTATATGGATGTGAAGCTTGAGGTGGTAAATGCAGCAGCGAGGAGACAGTTGGAGGCAGTGGAGATGTCCTGTCTAAGGGCAATGTGTGGTGTAAATATTATGCAGAAAATTCGGAGTGTGGAAATTAGGAGAAGGTGTGGAGTTAATAAAAGCATTAGTCAGAGGGCAGAAGAGGGGTTGTTGAGGTGGTTTGGTCATTTAGAGAGAATGGATCAAAGTAGAATGGACATGGAAAGCATATAAATCTATAGGGGGAAGGAAAGAGGGGTAGGGGTCGTCCTCGAAAGGGTTGGAAAGAGGGGGTAAAGGAGGTTTTGTGGGCGAGGGGCTTGGATTCCAGCAAGCGTGCATGAGCGTGTTAGATAGGAGTGAATGGAGACGGAATGGTACTTGGGACCTGACGATCTGTTGGAGTGTGAGCAGGGTAATATTTAGTGAAGGGATTCAGGGAAACCGGTTATTTTCATATAGTCGGACTTGAGTCCTGGAAATGGGAAGTACAATGCCTGCACTTTAAAGGAGGGGTTTGGGATATTGGCAGTTTGGAGGGATATGTTGTGTATCTTTATACGTATATGCTTCTAAACTGTTGTATTCTGAGCACCTCTGCAAAAGCAGTGATAATGTGTGAGTGTGGTGAAAGTGTTGAATGATGATGAAAGTATTTTCTTTTTGGGGATTTTCTTTCTTTTTTGGGTCACCTGCCTCGGTAGGAGACGACCAACTTGTTGAGAGAGAAAAAAAAAAAAAAAAAAAAAAAAAAAAAAAAAAAAAAAGATTCATTAAACATCTATTCGAAAGAAGTGTCAAACTATTTAACAGAACAATGAAGCCTGTATGTCATTCAGCACTCTACACAATAAAAATTTTTTCCTCACAAGCTAACCATTCACTCACAAGATAAAACTACCCCTCCCAATAAAAAAAACATCAGCAAACACAACAAATACAGCATCAAAGAATGTAAGGGTGTAATATTTATGGACAAAATCTTTCAGCTGAATTAGCACAAACTATTCATTTATTAAAATATGTTAGGTAAAACTCCTATATAAACAGTGAAACATCAAATTATATAAGGAAATATCTTGCTACACAGAACTACAACAAAGTACAGTGGACAATCATATTTTGTGTGAGTTATGTTCGTGAGAACTGCACTACTTATGATTTCTGCAGCTTATGAGCTGAAAATATATAGGAAAAAATAAGGATGCATTCCTTACACCTCTTAGAAAACTGCAACAAACTATATGTCATGAAAATAATAGTTTTTCTTGCCTAACATTGTTAATGTTGATGCTCTGTGAAATATGTGAATTTTAATGAGGCTCAAACAGTTAAGAGTAATAGTATATTAGCTAAAACTGTGGTTACATTAATACTGTACATTATTTATTACTTAAATTCCAATCAAGTTCAGGATGCTAATTGTTTGAAGTGAGCGGAGTGAGTGGCTGTGACCCTACTCGGCTCTTGTGATAATGCAACTTTATCAGCTGATTTGTTACAGTGGGAAGTCCTCAGGTACTCATAATCAACTGGTTTGTTTTACCCTGCAGGTCTTTATACAGCAGATGGTGAGACCCAAGCACCTGCTACGGAACAAGCGTTTAAGTAATGCTTCAAGGTAAGTCATGGTCCATTCAATAAACAAGTCTTCAACTTTGCAACAGTATTCAATGATTTGAGTATCTCTCAGTGTCAGCATCACTCCATCAGGCTCAAGTTCTTCATCCTTGTCTTCTATTCTCTGCAGCTGGGAATTTAAATCCTGCAACATTTCTCTAAAGCTGGTTCCTCATCAACTTCCAAGAGTTCATTGATGTCATCTGGAGGCATATCTTCCAATCCCTCACTGGCACTCTCCTTGCCAGAAACATTTTCCTGAACTTGACTTTTCACTGTTGGAAAACCAGCAAAATTATTCACAAAACTAGGCCATATTTTTCTCAACCAAGATTTACTGTTGATTTTGGTACATGATCCCTATTTTATCTGTAATGATAAATTTGCACCAAAACTCAGGAACTCCACTGTCTGTCTCTTCAATTGCTACCACAAGTTTATTAACTACACTGCGTGTGTAGTGGTGCTTAACTCTTTGACTGTTTACAACGTATAAATACGTCTTACGAGCCAATGTTTCTGACGTATTTATACGCACAAATTCTAGCGGCTTCAAATCAAGCGGGGAAAGGCCTGGTAGGCCTACATGAGAGAGAATGGGTCTCAGTGGTCGGTGTGCACCCTGTGAAAAAAATCTGGGACCCAGTGGTGCATTGTGGGAACGCCATCTTGTTAGTCCATTTTCACCATGCCTCTCGGTAAGAAGTTCCTCACTCCTCAGCGGATTGGAGGTCTTTTGTTCCCAAGTGATAGCTCTAACAGCGATGAAAATGTCAGTGACAGTGAATTCCAGGGTTTTGAAGCGAGTGTTACCGGAAAAAGTGCCCAGGATAACGTAATTAGTGATGAAAACCCAGATGACCACAACCCTGTACCAGGACGAAAGAGGAAACTATTTGGTCGTGTACAACACCCAGATGATAGCAGTGAATGTGATAGTGATTTCAAGGTCACTGAAAGCAGTTCTAGTGACAGTGAGGGTGAATATTACCCCAATGAAGCGGCAGTATGTACGACGTAGCATGTGGTCTGGTAGTGTTTCATATGTTGTTCAAGGGGAAGGAGAAACTCTGGGAGCACATCCCGTGGCCCTACACCACGACCTGATAGTGAAGATGACGATATTGTAACGATGGGTATGAATGATTTTGAGTGAGGGAGCAGGCAGTGGGGTGTGATAGTGGGGTGGCATGGCCCATGTGGCACCATCAGCGGGCCACGCTACTACCCACGCTGCTGACTCTGTACAACAACCAGCCTCACCGACCCCACACTCCACAACCTGCACTCCCACAACCTGCACAACCACAACCACGGTACAATATCCAGACCCCACCAGCAGACCGCATCTGGGATTGGCGGTGACGGGTTTGTTCCCAGTCCCCATGACTTTGATGAAACACAAAGTGGAATAAAGCCATCATGTCCACTTGGGAACAAAGCCAGTGAACTGGACTGCTTTGAGTTATTCTTCGATGAACCCCTGATGGACATCATTGTCAGGGAAACAAACACATGCTGTGATTACACCATGGCAAATACAATTCTCTCACCAAAATCACGGCTACACAAGTGGAAGGAGACAACTGTGGCAGAGATGTACCTGTTTTTTGCCACAATAATGCTTATGCCACATGTGTATAAGCACACTGTCACCACATACTGGGCAACAGAACGCCTGATTTCAACTCCAGGTTTTTAGTGACATTATAGGTGTCAATCGTTTTCCTGATATTGTTACGTATGTTACACTTTTCAGACAAAACCAGGCCTGACAGAAGCGAACAGGTTATATAAGATAAGAAATGTGTTTATGTACCTGAAACAAAAGTACTGCATGTATTTTTATCCCTTCAGGAAGCTGTTATTGATGAGTCTTGATTTTATTCAAAGGAAGACTCTCATTCAAGCAATATATACCAAGCAAGAGGAAACGCTTTGGTATAAAGCTATTTGTACTGTGTGATTGCAGAAGTGGTCTAGTTTTGGATATCATTGTGTACACTGGCAGTAATACTTTGAGAGATACCATGAAGTTATTGGGTATCTCTGGTGATGTGGTTCGAACAGTGATGGAACCATATCTTGGTAAGGGGCATATGTTATTTACTGATAATGGTACACAAGCCCTTACTCAGTGATTTCTTGTGAGTGAACTTGACAAACGTGTGGCACAGTGCGTCGTAATCGTAAACATATGCCAAGGTTCGACGCTGGCACTCGCAGAGGTGAGGTGCAAGCCTTTGCTGCCAATGACATCATGGCATTTCGGTGGCATGACAAACGTGATGTCACATTATTGACATCAGTTCACCGAAAACGAAATAGTACACAGTGACAGGCACAACAGAGAGACCAATGAACCCATTCTAAAGCTGCAGCTGTCATGGACTACAACTCAATATGCGCTTAGTGGACATATGTGACATGCAGATTGGGTTTGCAGACTGTGTACGCAAGAGTTATAAGTGGTATATAAAACTTGTTTTCCATCTTGTTGATATCACTATGCTGATCCTTATAACATATACAAGTTGAAGACCAACAAAACACCAAAATATGGTGAATTCTGCTTGTCAGTAATCAGACAATAATTGCAAAGTACCAATGAGCAACACCTGCAATAGACCAGCGCCCACAAAATTGCAGTTTAAAAACTGTAGTGTAAAGCACCCTTCTGGCAAGACAGTGATGGAGTGAATGATGGTGAAAGTTTTTCTTTTTCGGGCCACCCTGCCTTGGTGGGAATCGGCCAGTGTGATAATAAAAAAAATAACATCTCGTTTCAGGCCTGGTGATCACTACCCATGCAACTGCCTCCTACTACTGCCAAGAAAAAAGTTCAGAAGAGGTGTTATGTATGTACACATACCACAAAACGCCCACAAACACGCAGAGACACTCGTTTTATGTGTGAGGATTGTCAAGTGCCCCTCTGCATATACCCATGTTTCAAAGAGTTCCACAAGCTGCAGCAGTTCTAGGAACGTGTTTAGTGACTGTACATATGTATATACAGTGGACCCCGGTTAACGATTTTAATCCGTGCAAGAGGGCTCATCGTTATGCGAAATAATCGTTATGCGAATTAATTTTCCCCATAAGAAATAATGGAAATAAAATTAATCCGTGCAAGACGCCCAAAAGTATGAAAAAAAATTTTTTTTTACCACATGAAATGTTAATTTTAATACACACAAACTGAAAAAGGCATGCACAATTACATGACACTTACTTTTATTGAAGATCTGGTGATGATTGATGGGATGGGAGGAGGGGAGAGCATTATCTTCTTACTGTTTAGAAGGGGAATCCCCTTCCATTAGGACTTGAGGTAGCAAGTCCTTTCTGGGGTTACTTCCCTTCTTCTTTTAATGCCACTAGGACCAGCTTCAGAGTCACTGGACCTCTGTCGCACAACAAATCTGTCCATAGAGCTCTGTACCTCCCGTTTTCTTCAAGACTTTCCTAAAATGGGCCATAACATTGTCATTGAAATAGTCACAAGCACGGCTTGCAACAGCTGTGTCAGGGTGATTTTCATCTATAAAGGTTTGCAGTTCAAACCACTCTGCACACATTTCCTTAATCTTTGAAGTAGGCACAATGGATTCCACAACTGGCATAGGCTTCTCAGGGTTAGCCCCAAACCCTTCAAAATCTTTCTTAATTTCCATACTAATTCTCACCCTTTTTACCACAGGGTTGGCACTAGAAGCTTTCTTGGGGCCCATGGTCACTTATTTTCCAGAAACACCACCGAAAACACTGTAATAATACGAAATATTCCGAGTGTATGCTTGGATGTTACCGCGGAGGCTGGCTGGTAAACAATGGGACGGCCGGCACATGTGAGGGCACATTGGACGCGTCTCGGACGAAAATCGGTATGCGGGTTTTTAATCGGTATGCGGGGCAAAATTTTGCGATAAAAGTAATCGTTTATGCGGAAAAAATCGCTATGCGATGCCATCGTTATGCGGGGGTCCACTGTATATTATGGAACAATAGTAATAAACATTGTTTTGTATTGTTTGTTTGTGTAAACAAAGTGTATACACAAACTAATAGTGATAAAATTTGTTCTGTTATTGTGTTGTAAACATGAGTGTATATTTGAAGAATGCACTTTACATTGGTCTCACAGGCCACATAAGTTACCTGGAACAGAAAAAATATTGAAAAATGCAAGAAATCTTTGAATTAGAGTAAATAAAGAATACGGGTGGGCGGCAGTCACCACTGTTGCCGTACGCACGTCACTTTCTGCAAACTTTGCGGCTCTATATCTCGGTAAGTAACTGATGGCAAAAAATTTTTTTTAGGCTTAAAACACTCAGAAAAATATTCCTAACATTTTCACAAGAAAAATAATTTTTTTTATCCGATATATTTGGCGACAGTAGAATGACAGTTTCAAAGAGGGGCCTGCTGAAACAGTCAAAGGGTTAAATGCCCTGATAACTTCCCTGAATCCCATTTATGAAGGGATTCAGGGAAACCAGCAGGCCGGACTTGAGTCCTGGAGATGGGAAGTACAGATGGAAACACTCTGAAAGACAACTCTAGCAAGACAGTGATGGAGTGAATGATGATGAAAGTTTTTCTTTTTTGGGCCACCCTGCTTTGTGGGAGACGGGCCTATGCGTTAATAAAAAAAAACTCCTCAATCCAGTGGATGTATTAAGGATGTCATATTTACTGTTAAATATGACTGGATCCACATCCTCAAGGAGTCAAGGATGACTATGACAATTATCAAGGACAAGGAGATCCCTGAATGCAAGATTTTTCAGGGACAGGTACATCCTTACTTCAAGATGCTTGAACCACTTATAAGTGAAGAAAACCTCATGTCACCATGCCATGGCACTGAACTTCCAATAACAGGGAATGTGCTTTCATCTTTGAACTTTAGTCATGGAGTTTCTTGGAGCAATTACTGCAAAGGAGCAAGATGAAGTGATCTTTTGCAGCTTTGAATCAGGAGCAGTTTTCTGTTTATTGATGTATTTTCTAGATGGCATCTTCCAGAATAAACCTGTCTTGTCAACATTAAATACCTACTTAAGTTTGTAGCCACCCACAGAGATAATGTTAGCTAGCTCAGCTGGGAATTTCTGTGGCAGCATAGTTGGCAGAGGCCCTCTCCCCACTGCAAACCAATGAGCATTCTAAAATCTGTTAAACCATCCAGAACTAAATGTGAATTCATTTTTGGACTGTCCTTCCTCCTCACACACAGTTTTACAGTATGATAAGGCTTTCCCCCCTAATATACGGCTATCAATGGAACACCTTTTTTTTGTTTGTTTTTCGCTCCACACATTTGGTAAACTTAACTGTATTGACCTATTCCTCATTCCTTTTACTGAATCACACTGGGGATTACTTATTGCACAAGCCCTTATCTTCACATTATTGTCTTGAATTGATGGAATTGTTGATTCTCTATTGCCAAACACACGAGCCATTTCCATGATGCGAGCATAACACCACAGCATGTCAATTATTTCCAGTTTTTTCATAATAGGCATAGTTTTCATGCTTCATCTTCTCCTCACTTTACAAGCATTTGGAAACCACAATAAATATTCAGAGATGAGATTGGGTAATGAAAAAAAGGCTGTTCACTTACATCCCTCACCCTCCCTCACACTTTCCCCTGCAACTGTCAAATACAGTGGACCCCGCTTAACGATCACCTCCAATGCGACCAATTATGTAAGTGTATTTATGTAAGTGCGTTTGTACGTGTATGTTTGGGGGTCTGAAATGGACTAATCTACTTCACAATATTCTTTATGGGAACAAGTTCAGTCAGTACTGGCACCTGAACATACTTCTGGAATGAAAAAATATCGTTAACCGGGGGTCCACTGTATTATGAATTAGTTTGAACATTTATTCCTCAACAAAATTTTTGTATAAATCAGGATTTATTGTATTCAATATCTTATCATGATTTTAAAGCTGATGGTGTGTTCTACTAAGCAAGGAAGACTTTCACCCTATGTCAATACCAAAAGAGCTGAGAAATGGTTCTTCAAGTGGTTGGGACATGTAGAGAGGATGGAGGACAGGATAGAATGACAAAAAAGGGTGAATAAATTTAGGATGGAAGGTAGTAGTGGCCATCCCAGGACTGAATGGAGGGAGGGGGGTAAAATGAGGCTTTAAGACATGGTTTTTAATGGACATGCTGTTGGAGTATGAGAAGTGCAACTTTTATAAAGGGATTCAGGAAAACTGGTTAGCCAAACTTGAATTTTGGAGGTGGGGAAAAGCAATGCCTGCACTCTGAAGGAGGGTTGGAGATGTTGCAGTTGCAGGATAATCTGAATTGTAATGTCTGCACAACAGGTGAAAGAAATATGGGACAGCAGTGACAACATGTCCCCATGGGCCACTCTCACTCCTTTGCTCAGAACGTCTTTTAATTTTTTTTCACCCAGTAACTCATTCTCACTCACTAACTTGTTTGCTCCCACCCACTAGCTCACAAGCCCTCACCCATATGTCCTCACCCACACTCAACTGTGCCTTCTCACCTGTATGCTTTCACCCGAACATTGGCAGCTGGTAGCCATACCAACAACTCGTCTTCAGCCCCTGCCCTAACCCACACACCTTCACCCTTCTATCTCCCTCAATCACACATTCATGCCCCCCACACTGCCACCTGCCACCATGCCCACATCCCTCCTGGATCTCAAGCCCCTCATGGACCTAAACTCCTGAACAGGTACAGAAGCTGCAGACAAACCAAAGAGCAAAGCAGGGCCCCTGTCCCCTTATTGATGCTGCAGATGTGAGGCAGCGACTGACTGAACAGAGTCAGATGCCTGATCAAACGGTGTGTTCACTGGAATACATGCTGCAATTTTGCAACTGTTAATGTGAAAATGTTGTTAACATAATGCGTGTTTTACTGATGGACAACTGTAATATTAAATGTCATAATGCTCTACTTACCTTTCATAAGGAAAAAGGCCTACTGTATTCTGAAGGTTCAAATATAAAGATTCTACTGCTGGCTTCCAACACACACCCATACATATGCACTGTAGAAGATACCTACTTGTCAATTTGTTTTCAACCAGGAAAATGTAGCCCCATGGATATAAATCCTCGTCTGAAAATTTGTACAATAAAAGAGAACTCACCTTACCAATTTTTTGCTGACTGCAAATACTGAAACAACACCAAGACCAAAGGCAAGATACCATATGGCAGATCTGATAGCTGGGTAAATAATGCTCTTTCAACATACTAGCAAAAAGTTCATATTCTTTTCAGAGTATGGTGGATAACCCTTCCTGGAAGACAAATGAATAAATTACATGACAGTGATTAACCTGCCAAATAACATCTGTTGAGAATTCTCACTACAAATAAATGAAAAAAAAGAAGTCACATCATGGTTGGAACAGTTTAACTATTAACCCCAATTTTAGAGAGGAATCATTTAAACAATATTTTGGCCCTCTAAATGTCCCTCTCCAAACTGTGATCTAATATGGCCCTCTTTTTAATCTGCATCATATACTGGTTTTGTGTGTTTTTTTTGTTTTTAACCCTTAAACGGTCCAACTGTATATATACGTTCACAGTGCATGGCGCCCCGAATATTTGAGAATTTATTTTTTTATAAATAGAAAAAAAATAGCATTTGGTACCCAGGACATCCCTAATTTCTTCATATGGCACACACTGAAGTGCGCACACCCATTCTCTCATTCTAAGGTGACGCAGGCTATTGTGCCAATGTTGAATGAATGACAAAGGAACCCGTATATATAACGTTTGGGGCGCTATGCAGAGACGTATATGTACTTCGGAACCAGTTTAGTTAATATACTGGCTTTAGATATTTCCAGCACTAAATTAATTAACTGCAAAATTTAACATTAAATGTGCAAATACTGAATCTAGATCTTCGGGATGAAAGAAGATTATCAACAGTTTAAAGTAATGTTATGTAATATTTTTAAAGCTTCTCCTACACCTCCATCCTTTTATAAGGCTTAAATATAATATGACCGCGAAAACTGTAGTGACACAATTGCAAATAACCATCAGTGGATAAACACTCGGTCTGGGTTTATAACGAACTCTCGAATGGGGGTTTCAAAGCCCCACCCGAGTATGGTTTTGTTTTTAAACATAATATAAAATTGGTAAATAAAGTTAATTACAGTGCTGCATTCTACAAAAGTTACTCATTATGATCAAGTGTACCTTTAAAAATCCAAACCTACATGCAAATGATCTATTATTGCTATCAATATGATAGCAATATGGCATTAGAAGTAGGAAACAGTGCCGTAGCAGCTAAAAAAACTGATTGAACTACCTATATAAAAAATACAGTGGTCCTTTGAGGGTGTGATAATCTGATTTAATGATAATATTGAGTTACAGTTTACACTTGTAAAAAAATTTAGTTTTGACTTTTGTGATGAAAAACTTGAGAAGCGCTACACATTGTGATTTATATCAGTTTACTTACCATGTCATCAATTGCCCCTAAAATGTGCTGTAAACAGGCTATTTCTCTTTTTAGAATAAACAATAAAATTGTGAAAAAGTAGTGTGAAAAACATGACTGAGAAGATTAGTACATGAGTATGGCTTTTCCACAATTGACTAACTTTGTTATCAAGGAAAACAAATTATTGAGGTAGACACATCTTCTGAATGAATTAATAAATCACAATTCAACAGAGCCAGTTTGAGTGTGGGGAAAGTTCGCAGAGCGTAGGTAAAATAAAGGGTAAGGCAGCCAGGGATTGATGGGAAAAGATAGAAATGTTAAAAGCAGTGGGGAATATAGATTGGAGTGGTTGTGCAATTATTTAATAAAAGTATGGAAAGAGGGTAAGGTACCTTGGATTGTGCAGAGAGCGATGCATAGTTCCCTTTGTATTAAGGCAAAGGGGATAAAAGAGAGTGCAAAAAATTATAGGGGAAAGTCTTTGAGTGAACCTGGTAAAGTGTATGGTAGAGTTATAATTGAAAGATATTAAGAGTAAGACGGAATAGATAGCAGATGAACAAGGAGCTTTAGAGAAAGGTAGGGGGTGTGTGGACCAGGTGTTTTTACATTGAAACATATAAGTGAACAGTAATTAGATAAGGAGCTAAGAGGTCCTTTGTGGCATTTATGGATTTGGAAAAGGCGTATGACAGGTGGATAGGGGGGCAATGTGGCAGATGTTGCAAGTGTAGGTGTAGGAGGTTAGGTTTACTGGAAACTGTGAAGAGTTTTTACGGGTAGTGAGGCCTCAAGTAGAGATGTAGGAAAGAGGAAATTTTTTCCCAGTAAAATAGGACTTAGACAAAGGTATGTGTGATGTCACCGTGGTGTTTAATATATTTATAGATGGGTTGTAAGAGAAGTAAATGCGATGGTCCTTGGCAAGAGCGTGGAGTTAAAAGATAAAGAATCACACACAAAGTGGGAGTTGTCACAGCTGCTCTTTGCTGATGACTCTGTGCTCTTGGAGATTCTGAAGAGAAGCTGCAGAGATTGGTGGATGAATTTGGTATGGTGTTGCAAAAGAAGAAAATTAAAAGTGAATACAGGAAAGAGTAAGGTTATGAGGATAACAAAAAGATTAGGTGATGAAAGATGAATATCAGATTGGAGGGAGAGAGTATGGGGAGGTGAAAGTATTCAGATTTTGGATGGACGTGTCAGCGGATGGGTCTAATGAAAGATTAGGTGATCATAGAAATTGATGAGGGAAAAGAGTGAGTGGTGCCCTAGGAGTCTGTGAGACAAAGAACTTTGTCCTTGGAGGCAAAAGAGGGGAATTATGATAGTAATTTTAAAACCAACGCTCTTATATGGGTGTGAAGCGTGGGTGATGATGTTGGTCAGAAATGTTGCAGCGAGGAGAAGCTGTAGGCAGTGAGATGTCATGTCTGAGGGCAATGTGTTGTGTGAATATAATGCAGAGAATTCTGTACTTTGAAGTTAGGAGGAGGTGCGGGATTACCAAAACTGGTGTCCAGAGGCTGAGGAAGGGTTGTTTGAGGTGGTTCGGACATGTAGAGAGAATGGGAGCGAACTGAATGACTTCCAGATGTAAATCCATCCGTATTGGAAGGAAGGCGGGGTAGGGGTCGGCCTAGGAAGGTTGGGGAGGGGTAAAGGAGGTTTTGTGTGCGAGGGGCTTGGACTGCCAGCAGGCATGCGTGAGCGTGTTTGATAGGAAGTGAATGGAGAAAATGGTTTTAACACTTGAACGTGCTGTTGGAGTGTGAGCAAAGTAACATTTATGAAAGGGGTTCAGGGAAACCGCATGCCGGAACTTGAGTCCTGGAGAGGGGAAGTACAGTGCCTGCAACTCTTGAAGGAGGGGTGTTAATGTTGCAGTTTAAAACCTGTAGTGTGAAGCACCCTTCAGGCAAGACAGTGATGGATGAATGATGGTGAAAGTTTTTCTTTTCGGCCACCCTGCCTTGGTGGGAAATCGGCCAGTGGATACAAAAAAAAAAATAAAATAAAGGAAAAAAAAAATTCAACAGACCACTGTAATGTAAATATAGAAAATAAGACATGTGAAAATATGATCAAATTATCAAGTTCAGTACTCACTTCCAATGGCATCAGCAACTTGTTTGATAGTTTCGAACAAGGCCAAGAATTTTGCGATGGGAAAGATGTATCATATGAAATCTTTTCATGGTAACAACCCATTCCACTGTTGCCAACAACCACCAAACTGCAAATCATGAACTGAAATAGTGTATAACTTACAGTAATATCTATGAAGATATTCAGGGAAAATTGTAGATATAAAATGCACAGTGCCTGCACACGAAAAGTGCTTTAGGGTGGGTCATCATAGGATTGTGATCTGTGCCATTCTGGAAAAGCACTAGGGCATAAGTTTATGGTTGAATGTATTTTCTTCTTTGGGTCGTTCCGTCTTGGTGAAAACACCAGTTTTCCAATAAATATATAAGTTTTACAAAATCTATTTGCTACATATATTTAACTACATTTTTCTATCTTTTTGCTAGAGGGGAAAGCATTCCATAGTTTCATGTATTTACCAACATAATGCATCTTGATAGAAGCCATAAACCTATAGGGTTTGCTCTAAGGGTTCCTCTTATATTATGAAAAGCAACCTGTTTCATTTATATTAAACACTGTCAGCTGAAGGCATCTCCAAATATTTTCAAAAAAAAATTCAATGCCTCATACCCATGTGAAAAACAATGCAAACTCAGTGCAATGTTACCAGTATCCCCCTCATTCTGCTCTAAGTCAAGCTAATTAACTGGCAAATACAGGCATGTATTCGAACTTTCTCCACAATAAAATCTTCATTTTGCTTCAAATAAAATTTTACAAATTAGTACCTGGAAATTCAGACTTACAAAGTGGCAACAGTGGACAAGCTCATCTGTGTTTACAAATTACGGTAAATAGTTGGCACAAGAGAACGCAATGGAGAGATAGGATCTAAAATGTGGTCTCACATGCAAATTTCATCACAAATCCATTAAAATGGCCTTGCCTGTCAAACAACCTATCATTATATCATAACCTATTTATTCATTCAGTTTGTACGAGCAAAGTAATTACCAGATCTTAATGTATCTTTATTTTTAAAAAAGTTTTAATATTACAAAATAGTTCTTTTCTTTCAACCAACCAGCCATAGTCCCACTGAAGCAAGGTGGCCCCGAAATCAAAACGAAAGTTTCTCTTTGTTAACCTTTAGTAATGTATACAAGGAGTTACTAGTCCCTTGCTCCTGGCATTTATTGCCTCTTACGACACCGCATGGCTTATGGAGGAAGAATTCCTGTTCCACTTCCCCATGGAAATAAGAGGAAAATAAACAAGAACTAGACTAGTAAGAAAAAAGAAGAAAACCCAGAGGGATAGGATAGGGGATAGGGAGATGGAGGATGGATGGATGGATGGATGGATGGATGGATGGATGGATGGATGGATGGATGGATGGATGGATGGATGAGATGGATGGAATGGATGGATGGATGGATGGATATATAATATATATATATAATATATATAATATATATATATATATATATATATATAATATATATATATATATATATATATATATATAAATATATCTATCATTCAACAACTTTTCACCCACACTCGCACATTTAATCACTGTTTTTGCAGAGGTGGCTCAGAAATACACATCTCGAAGCATACACATATAAAGATACACAACTATCCCTCCAAACTGCCAATATCCCAAACCCTCCTTTAAAGTGCAGGCATTGGGGGGGGGTACTTCCCATTCCAGGACTCAAGTCCGACTATATGAAAATAACCGGTTTCCCTGAATCCTCCTTCACTAAATATTACCCTGCTCACACTCCAACAAATCGTCAGGGTCCAAGTACCATTCGACTCCATTCACTCCTATCTAACACCCTCACGCAACAGCCTGTTGCTGAAGTCCAAGCCCCTTGCCCACAAAAACCTCCTTTAACCCCCTCTCTCCAACCCTTTCGAGGACGACCCCAACCCCGCCTTCCTTCCCCAATAGATTTATATGCTTTCCATGTCATTCTACTTTGATCCATTCTCTCTAAATGACAAACCACCTCAACAACCCCTCTTCTGCCCTCTGACTAATACTTTTATTAACTCCACACCTTCTCCTAATTTCCCCCACTCCGAATTTTCTGCATATTTACACCACACATTGCCCTTAAACAGGACATCTCCACTCCCTCCAACCGTTCTCCTCGCTGCTGCATTTACCACCCAAGCTTCACACCCATATAAGAGTTTTGGGTACTACTATACTTTCATACATTCCCTTCTTTGCCTCCATAGATAACGTTTTTTGACTCCACATACACCTCAACGCCCCACTCACCTTTTTTCCCTCATCAATTCTATGATTAACCTCATCCTTCATAAATCCATCCGCCGACACGTCAACTCCCAAGTATCTGAAAACATTCACTTCTTCCATACTCCTCCTCCCCAATTTGATATCCAATTTTTCTTATCTAAATCATTTGATACCCTCATCACCTTACTCTTTTCTATGTTCACTTCAACTTTCTACCTTTACACACATTCCCAAACTCATCCATAACCTTTGCAATTTTTCTTTAGAATCTCCCATAAGCACAGTATCATCAGCAAAAAGTAACTGTGTCAATTCCCATTTTGAATTTGATTCCCCATAATTTAATCCCACCCCTCTCCCAAACACCCTAGCATTTACTTCCTTTACAACCCCATCTATAAATATATTAAACAACCATGGTGACATTACACATCCCTGTCTAAGACCTACTTTTACCGGAAGTAGTCTCCCTCTCTTCTAACACCCTAACCTGAGCCTCACTATCCTCATAAAAACTCTTTACAGCATTTAATAACTTACCACCTATTCCATATACTTGCAACATCTGCCACATTGCTCCTCTATCCACTCTATCATATGCCTTTCTAAATCCATAAATGCAATAAAAACTTCCCTATCTTTATCTAAATACTGTTCACATATATGCTTCAATGTAAACACCTGATCTACACATCCCCTACCCACTCTGAAACCTCCTTGCTCATCCGCAATCCTACATTCTGTCTTACCTCTAATTCTTTCAATTATAACCCTACCGTACACTTTTCCTGGTATACTCAGTAAGCTTATTCCTCTATAATTTTTACAGTCTCTTTTGTCCCCTTCCCTTTATATAAAGGGACTATACATGCTCTCCGCCAATCCCTAGGTACCTTCCCCTCTTTCATACATTTATTAAACAAAAGTACCAACCACTCCAACACTATATCCCCCCCTGCTTTTAACATTTCTGTCATGATCCCATCAGTTCCAGCTGCTTTACCCCCCCTTTCATTTTACGTAATGCCTCACGTACCTCCCCCACACTTACATTCTGCTCTTCTTCACTCCTAAAAGATGGTATAACCTCCCTGACCAGTGCATGAAATTACTGCCTCTGTTTCTTCCTTAACATTTAAAAGTTCCTCAAAATATTCTCGCCATCTACCCAATACCTCCATCTTCCCATCTACTAACTCCCTACTCTGTTTTTAAACTGACAAATCCATATTTTCCCTAGGCTTTCTTAACTTGTTTAACTCACTCCAAAAATTTTCTTATTTTTCATTAAAATTTCTTGACAGTGCCTCTCCCACTCTATCATCTGCTCTCCTTTGCACTCTCTCACCACTTCTCTTTACCTTTCTTTACTCTCCCATATACTCTGCTCTTCTTATAACACTTCTGCTTTGTAAAACCTCTCATAAGCTACCTTTTTCTCTTTTATCACACCCTTTACTTCATCATTCCACCAATCACTCCTCTTTCCTCCTGCCCCCACCCTCCTATAACCACAAACTTCTGCCCCACATTCTAATACTGCATTTTTAAAAACTATTCCAACCCTCTTCAACCCCCCCACTACTCATCTTTGCACTAGCCCACCTTTCTGCCAATAGTCGCTTATATCTCACCCGAACTTCCTCCTCCCTTAGTTTATACACTTTCACCTCCCTCTTACTTGTTGTTGCCACCTTCCTCTTTTCCCATCTACCTCTTACTCTAACTGTAGCTACAACTAAATAATGATCCGATATATCAGTTGCCCCTCTATAAACATGTACATCCTGGAGCCTACCCATCAACCTTTTATCCACCAATACATAATCTAATAAACTACTTTCATTACGTGCTACATCATACCTTGTATATTTATTTATCCTCTTTTTCATAAAATATGTATTACTTATTACCAAATTTCTTTCTACACATAGCTCAATTAAAGGCCCCCCCCATTTACATTTACCCCTGGCACCCCAAATTTACCTACTACTCCCTCCATAACATTTTTACCCACTTTTAGCATTGAAATCCCCAACCACCATTACTCTCACACTTGATTCAAAACTCCCCACGCATTCACTCAACATTTCCCAAAATCTCTCTCTCTCCTCTACACTTCTCTCTTCTCCAGTGCATACACGCTTATTATAACCCACTTTTCACATCCAATCTTTATTTTACTCCACATAATCCTTGAATTAATACATTTTTAGTCCCTCTTTTCCTGCCATAGCTTATCCTTCAACATTATTGCTACTCCTTCTTTTGCTCTAAAATCTATTTGAAACCCCTGACCTAATCCCATTTATTCCTCTCCACTGAAACTCTCCACCCCCTTCGCTTTGTTTACTTAAAGCCAGGGCTCCGCTTCTTTTCATTCAAAACTCCACAAACATCTCTTTCTTTTCATC
>NC_069466.1:30631203-30653507 GCF_026875155.1 Cherax quadricarinatus | reverse complement strand
GTAATGGTACCTGAAGTAAGGGGGCTGGGATTGCTGGACTTAAAACGGAGGGTCAAAATGTGTCTTCATTAAAAGGAGGTGATGAGGGAAAGTGTGGGGGTGGGGAGGGTTGCCAGGATCCATAACATATGCAACGGAAATATCAGGAGTTGAGTAAGCACGATGTGAAACCTGTTTTGAGTCACGGGTGGCGTGGGATCGGAGAGCCGGCTAAGATAAAATAGTAGGTTTTTTGTAGGAATTGTTAGCCGGGAGGGTTGTAGCGCCCTGTAGAGGGAATTTTCCCCCATGTATGCATGGGGAAGGATATGGATATAGGTTGAAGTAGATGAGGTTGCCACCTCGTGGTTCGGATGTAATGTATCGTTAATGCCTTTCAGCACGCAATTTTAACCGTCGGGAGGTGGTTCTAAACGGGAACAGAAGGGTCTTTGACGGGAATGTGGCGGGATATGTGGAGGGGAGGAGTCTGCTTTTCATGTAAGTATATTTTTTGTGATGACTGAGGAGTGTCCAAGGGGTGGTTAATATGATGAGTATAAAGGCTAGGAGGTCAAGGAATTTCTGTATGGAGAGCCATAAGTCTCGACGGGGGGGTTGGGAGAATGTGTAATCAGAGCTGTGGGTACAATATGGCAGATTATATATATATAGCGTGGGGATTGCCGGGGGAAACAAGGTCAGGGAGGTGAAAGGAGGTCTACGGTAACGTTTCAAATGAACGTATGTAGAAAAAAGAAATTTATGGAGGAGGTGGGTGAGGGAGATTTTTCAAGAGGGATATAGGCCAACTTACGTTACCAGTTTGTTTTATTAACTTGAATATACGAGGGAGGGGAGGGTACGATTGGAAAGGTGCCTTGGGTTGCGCGTGCGCGTTCATGGGTGAAAACAACTACACTCATATCTCTATCCTGGTAATGGATGACAACAAATGTTTGCGTTTGTGTTTGGATGATGATGCCGTGTGAAATAATGTATGACCACGGGTGCTAAGCAACCCTGTGGAGCTGGCCAGTGTTTTTGTGTGTCATGGACTTATAACGCTATTCAGATGCGAATTTGTGTTTAGGTTGCAGTTGTCACAATATTTTGTTTTGTTTGTCTGTGTTAGGGAGTATGTGGAATTTTTGCTTCACAGCCGCTGCATGGCTGGAGTTTTATAACTTTATAACCTTTGTATTCTGTTTTTTTCTCTGATGTTTTTCATGATATATTCAGTTTTATTTATATAATGTGTTTGAATGGCGATAGTTTACATGCTAAGATAATTGCACATAAGTTGCCGTTGGACATTACAGTCATTGTTACAACCTTCTTTAAAAATTAAACTTTTTGGGGGTCTTCTTTCACCAGGTAGAGGTGTCATTGTGTCTTAAGTAAAGACATGTATCCCATTTAATTGTTATTAATTTTTTGTGTCCAAAGATGTTACTTGCACTCTCACTACACACACACACAGTGTAATTCCTATGGTAGCCTTTAATATTAAGTTAAGAATACAATCAGGTTGGTGATGGTTAGTATTGGCGGGAGGGGGGAGGGGGGGTGAAACTGTCAAAAGTTTGAGCCGTTCACAGGAATATAACTCTGGTATAACGGTGTATAATGGTGGATGTGGTATTAGGTTGTCAGAACACTTTGTCTGTTGGTAAATCATTTAGTAAGCTGAATGGGAATTTGTTGATTTACCCCTCATTTGTGAACCTTAATATAATTCCCACCTTGTATTGTTTTAAATAAAATATAAAAATAAAAAAAAAAAACCTCTGTCACCATGTCATGGGTGTGTGTGTGTGTGTGTGTGTGGTGAGTGTGTGTGTGATGTGTGTGTGTGAGAGTGTGTGTGTGTGAGAGTGTGTGTGTGTGTGTTTGTGTGTGTGTGTGTGTGTGTGTGGTGTGTTGGTGTTGAGTGTGAGTGTGTGTGTGTGTGTGAGTGTGTTATTGTGTGTGAGTGTTGTGTGTGTGTGTGGTGTGAGTGTTGGTGTGAAGAGTGTGTGAGAGAGTGTGTTGTTGTGTGTGCACATACTCACACACACACAGTGTGTGTGTTTGTTGTGTGTGGTGTGTCTGTGTGTGTGTGGTGTGTGTGTGTGTGGTGTGTGTGTGAGTGTGTGTGAGAGTGTGTTTGTGTGTGTGTGTGTGTGTGTGTGTTGGGTGTAGTGTGTGTGAAGAGAGTGGGAGAGTGTGTGTGTGAGAGTGTGTGTGTGTGTGTGTGTGTGTGAGAAGGTGTGGTGTTGTGAGTTGTGAGTGGGTGTGTGTGTGTGTGGGTGTGTGTGTGTGTATCTATATATCTATTGTTGATGTTGTGTGCGTGGGCCCCGTGCGTGCGTGCGCATTTAGCGCGCGTGCGTACGTGCGAGTGCGTGCGTGCGTTTGTTTCTGGGTATTACCCTACCTACATACCCACACAACGTAGGTGCATATACACACACACACACACAGTGTTGACAGAGCTTGAATGAATGAAAATATTTGTGTTACCTACCCTGGAACATAACTTAGTACTAAGAATCGTACGTACTTTTCCAAGGAGGAAACCTACAATACTGTGGAGAAAGGAAACTTTCCAGTTTAGTGTTTTGGCTTTGAAATATAAAATACATTTGACTATTTACCAGTGTTAAAAGCCAATACGACAAATTTAAAAAAATACATTTTTAAACTATTTTTGGAACCGCATTAAAAATTCAATAAATTTGTTTGTGGTTTATACATTCATGCTTCTCTGTGTTCTGCGTGCGTAATGTACGCACAACACAGCGTTTACTGTGGGAGTGACACAGCCTGGTGGATAACAGCTTTCTCGCTTCACACGGTGAGGGCCCTGGGTTCGATTCCAAGCCAGATAGCAACATTGGACTGTTTCTTTCAACCTGTAGTCCTATGTTCCCCATCAGTAAAATGGGTACCCCCTGGGTGTTTCGTCGACGGTGTGGGGTTCGCATCCTGGACACACCTAAGGAGGGGGGCCTGGTCACAGACCGGCCGCGGAGGCGTCTTGAACACCCAGGAACTCTCTCCAGGTAAACATCCCAGTCCAGGAGCATCTGCAAATGAAGTCAGTTAATCTGTGAATCATAAATCATCAACGTAACAAAGTTTAACTGCATCTGTCAGTTATTCTTGTCTTCGTACACGGCAATTGAGAGGGAACACATTATGATTCTCATTGTTAGTCTTGTAAAGGCCAACAGACTGATTTATATGAACAAATAGTGGCTGCTTTCTAAAGCAATAATGTGCTAGCACTGGAGCATAAGCATTCTTGGCATTAAAAAAATATATAATGAAAATCTTAAGTTACTTTTATCTGAATAAGATAAACACACACAACAAGAGGATTATGAGGTTAAAGTTTGCAAGAGAATCAAAGAGCATAACCCATAAGTGATTCTTCTTTCATGTCACACACACTCACACACACACACACAGGGACAAGATAAGGCCCACGTCAATGTTACTCGGTCATCTCAACGGACAGTTATAAGGAAATTGTAGAATTTTTAAAACGCAATCTTCCTCTCATTTTTTAACACAGGAAGATAGCGATATACCAGAAATAAATAAATTATGTCGAACAGGAATAATAAACTATGGCACATTAGGGTCACCAGTGACATGGTCCTTAGGCAAATAGATAAAAATTAAAACCTACAAATCCCCCCAGGCCCTGATGAACTGTATGCAAGGGTTCTAAAGGAGTGTAAAGTGGAGCTTAGCAAACCTTTAGCTAATCTTTCAAAACATATCACTACAGACTGGCATAGTGCTAGATAAGTGGAAAATAGCAAATGTGATACCTATTTCCAAAGCAGGTGACAGGTCCTTAGCTTTGAACTATAGACAATAAGCTTAACCTTCAGTGTGAAAATTTATGGAATCAGTAATTGCCGAGGCAGTTCGTAGCCACCCTGAAAAGCATAAATTAATCAACGAATCTCAGCATGGTTTTACAAAGGGGCGTTCCTGCCTTACGAATTTATTAACTTTTTTCACTAAGGTATTTGAGGAGGTAGATCATGGTAATGAATATGATATTGTGTATATGGACTTCAGTAAGGTTTTTGACAGAGTCCCACATCAGAAACTATTGAGGAAAATTAAAGCACGTGGAATAGGAGAATAAATTTTTTCCTTGACAGAGGCGTGGTTGACAAATAGTCAGCAGAGAGTTTGCATAAATGGGGAGAAATCAGAGTGGGGAAGCGTCACCAGCGGTGTTCCACAGGGGTCAGTGTTGGCCCCTGTTGTTCAAAATCTACATAAACGACATTGATGATGGTATAAAGAGCTACATAAGCAAGTTTGCCGATGACACCAAAATAGGCCATCGAATTCATTCTGACAAGGACATTAAAGCACTCCAGGAAGATTTGAATAAACTGATGCAGTGGTCGGAGAAGTGGCAGATTCAGTTTAATATAGAAAAATGCAACATATAAACTAAATAATGTCGATCTTAATATTACAGGTTGCGAAAAAGATTTAGGAGTTCTGGTTAGCAGTAATCTGAAACCAAGACAACAGTGCATAAGTGTTCGCAATACAGCTAACAGAATCCTTAGGAGTCCTCAGGTTGTTCTTCAACTCTGTATATCCTTGGTTAGGCCTCATTTAGAGTATGCTGCAGTTTTAGTCACCGTATTACCGAATGGATATAAATGCTCTGGAAAACATACAAAGTAGGATGACAAAGTTGATTCCATGTATCGAAATCTTCCCTATGAGGATAGACTGAGGGGCCCTGAATCTGCACTCTCTCGAAAGGCGTAGAATTAGGGGGGATATAATCGAGGTGTATAAATGTAAGACAGGAATAAATAAAGGGGGTGTAAATAACGTGCTGAAAATATCTAGCCTAGACAGGACTCATAGCAATGGTTTTAAGTTGGAAAAATTCAGATTCAGGAAGGATATAGGAAAGCACTGGTTTAGTAATAGAGTTGTGGATGAGTGGAACAAACTCCTGAGTACAGTTATAGAGGCTAAAACGTTGTGTAGTTTTAAACATGTTAGATAAATACATGAGTGGGTGTGGGTGGGTGAGAGTTGGACCTGATTAGCTTGTGCTACTAGGTCAGTTGCCGTGTTCCTTGCTAAAGTGAATGTGACCTGACCTGACTAGGTTGGGGCATTGGCTTAAGCCGGTAGGAGACTTGGACCTGCCTCGCATGGGCCAGTAGATCTTCTGTAGTGTTCCTTCTTTCTTATGTTCTTATGTTTAAGATCAAAGATAGTATCTCCTGTACTGCTTAAAAGAATTGTTAAAATCCATATTGGTACTTCAGGCCTGGTGATGGACCGGGCCGCGGGGGCGTTGACCTTCGGAACACTTTAGGTACGAATGACACACTCCATTTTTAATATAACTGGCAACCTGGACCTACAAAACCAAGTAAGTTCAAAAATTAAATAAAATGTTACTTTTATTATTTTTTGTGGTGAATTAAACATGTGTTAACACCTGGGTATTTTTATGACGTAGCACCTGGGTATCTTTATGACGTAGCACCTGGGTATCTTTATGACGTAGCACCTGGGTATCTTTATGACGTAGCACCTGGGTATCTTCATGACGTAGCACCTTGGGTATCTTCATGACGTAGCACCTGGGTATCTTCATGAACTTTAGCACCTGGGTATCTTCATGACGTAGCACCTGGGTATCTTCATGACGTAGCACCTGGGTATCTTCATGACGTAGCACCTGGGTATCTTCATGACGTAGCACCTGGGTATCTTCATGACGTAGCACCTGGGTAATCTTCATGACGTAGCCCCTGGGTATCTTCATGACGTAGCACCTGGTATCTTCATGACGTAGCACCTGGGTATCTTCATGACGTAACACCTGGGTATCTTCATGACGTAGCACCTGGGGTATCTTCATGACGTAGCACCTGGGTATCTTCATGACGTAGCACCTGGGTATCTTCATGACGTAGCACCTGGGTATCTTCATGACGTAGCACCTGGGTATCTTCATGACGTAGCACCTGGGTATCTTCATGACGTAGCACCTGGGTATCTTCATGACGTAGCACCTGGGTATTTTCATGACGTAGCACCTGGGTATCTTCATGACGTAGCACCTGGGTATCTTCATGACGTAGCACCTGGGTATCTTCATGACGTAGCACCTGGGTATCTTCATGACGTAGCACCTGGGTATCTTCATGACGTAGCACCTGGGTATCTTCATGACGTAGCACCTGGGTATCTTCATGACGTAGCACCTGGGTATCATGACGTAGCACCTGGGTATCATGACGTAGCACCTGAGTATCTTTATGACGTAGCACCTGGGTATCCTTATGACGTAGCACCTGGGTATCTTCATGACGTAGCACCTGGGTATCCTTATGACGTAGCACCTGGGTATCCTTATGACGTAGCACCTGGGTATCCTTATGACGTAGCACCTGAGTATCTTTATGACGTAGCACCTGAGTATCTTTATGACGTAGCACCTGGGTATCATTACGTAGCACCTGGGTATCTTCATGACGTAGCACCTGGGTATCTTCATGACGTAGCACCTGGGTATCTTCATGACGTAGCATCTGGGTATCTTCATGACGTAGCATCTGGGTATCTTCATGACGTAGCACCTGGGTATCATGACGTTAGCACACTGGGTATCATGACGTAGCACCTGGGTATCTTCATGACGTAGCACCTGGTATCCTTACGACGTAGCACCTGGGTTTCTTCATGACGTAGCACCTGGGTATCATGACGTAGCACCTGAGTATCTTTATGACGTAGCACCTGGGTATCCTTATGACGTAGCACCTGGGTATCTATGACGTAGCACCTGGGTATCTTTATGACGTAGCACCTGGGTATCTTCATGACGTAGCACCTGGGTATCTTTATGACGTAGCACCTGGGTATCTTCATGACGTAGCACCTGGGTATCTTTATGACGTAGCACCTGGGTATCTTTATGACGTAGCACCTGGGTATCTTCATGACGTAGCACCTGGGTATTTTATGACGTAGCACCTGGGTATCTTCATGACGTAGCACCTGGGTATCTTTATTAAGACATATCACCATCCGATGGCTTCTTCAATTCAGTACAAAGACTATGACCTGAAGACAGTGGAAGATGAGGCAGTCCCTCAGGTTGATGGGTGATCAGTCTCGCAGCCTGGATCAGTCTGCAGCAGAGGCAGGAAAATGGGAGCTCATATACTAGAGTCAGAAGAAAAGTAAAGCAGTTGGAGGAGTCGTCAGAGGTGGGTGAGGGCCACTAGCGGAACAGGTCATGCTTGAGTTGGGTCAGAGGTTATTCACTGACTTGCTGTTATCATATACCAGTAATATAATGATAAAATATCTGACACAGCATTGCTATGGAATCGTGGTACGGAGGATATCTCCACAACTCTGCTGTTGATCTCTGGCCCAACTCTTGCTTCTATTAGTGGGTCCCGCCCACCTGTGACTGTACCTCCAGATGATGCACCTTTCTCCAATACACATAATGCATCTCTTCTCCAGTACATAAGCATCCATAGTCTCAGACTCAACATATTACCAGCAAATGCCAGAAATATTGCAGAAACGAAGATAGTTTTTCCCGCCTCTGCTGCAACTGATCCAGGCTGCGAGACTGATCCAGGCTGCGAGACTGATCCAGGCTGCGAGACTGATCCAGGCTGCGAGACTGATCCCGGGTGCGAGACTGATCCAGGCTGCGAGACTGATCCAGGCTGCGAGACTGATCCAGGCTGCGAGACTGATCCAGGGTGCGAGACTGATCCAGGCTGCGAGACTGATCCAGGCTGCGAGACTGATCCAGGCTGCGAGACTGATCCAGGCTGCGAGACTGATCCAGGCTGCGAGACTGATCCAGGCTGCGAGACTGATCCAGGCTGCGAGACTGATCCAGGCTGCGAGACTGATCCAGGCTGCGAGACTGATCCAGGCTGCGAGACTGAACACCTATCAAGGCTGAGGGACTAAGGATATTATATAAAATATAAATAACCAAGTTAACTAATTAAATAAGGAAAACGATGAACTATTTTTGTATTGTTTCCAGTAGGTAATCAATGGGTAGTTTGTTTAACATAAAACAAGTCATCAATAAAAGGAATTTTGGAAGTAACCAAAGGTAACATAGTATACCACCCACGGCAGGTAAACTAACCCAGCCACATGTAACAAGATACAGGCAACCGAGCCCTTTTATTCATGTAAGTTTATGCTCTTACTCTGGACCAGGAACTTCCTTTGCTAAAAAATTCCGCAGAGGGAGATTTTTTCCGCTGAAGCTGCTAGTTTAAGGGGCACGTAAGTTCCCCCGTCTTTTAATAACATGTTCATTTTTTCCCTATAATCTACCCAGCCCATAATTACTATCGTATTTACTTTGTTTCTTAAGGGGAAGTCTAGGATTTTTTCCTAAATTCATGGTATAACTTAACAAATCTGAGGACAATTGTGTTGCAAAGTAAATACGATAGTAATTAAGGACAAGGTAGATTACAGGGAAAAAAAACGAACATGTTATTAGAAGACGAGGGAACTTACGTGCCCTTAAGGGCACTCCATATCCATCCTGTGAAGGGTAGCACAAGAGCATGTGGATACACAAAAGGCATAAGAATCTGGCCCCAAAAGGGGTTCACAGGGGTATATCTGGATTTACATCTACAGTTGACATTACTGTTACAAACAAGTTAAGGAAATTTGCATATGTCTGGTATCTTATATTCATTAATATATGTAATAATTATTACTAACAGTTCAGCGAGAAGTTTCCTCTTGAGCAGTTGCCTTTGCAGGTGATTTAGGTAAGGGATTACTAGTGACGAGTTTCTCTCCATCTTCCATGGAGGGCTGAAATGCGATACTGTTCGTGAAAGTTATAAAACTTAATAGAATTTCATGCTTTCACAACGCATTTAAATCTGTGTGTATTTACTTCTAGACATTTAGCAAGATTAATAGTGACAGTGTCTGGTTCATTTCTTATCTTTCTAATACCAAGTACAGTGCTAATCTCAATAATCGTATCACTGATGCTACACACACACACACACACACCAAGCTGCTTCCTCATATCAAGAACCTTGGTAGATTGAGGATAAACAAAATATAATTCTGAGGGCGTCACTTTGCATTAACTCCAAGGGCCGGAGAGAATTTTCCTTAGCTAATATTAAAACGTTCGCAGCACAATCAATTAAGAATCTCATATGAACTCTGTAAAAACATTTTCACCATTCTCACATTAGGACCATAGATGGGGTTATAGCCAGCAACACAGCTGAGCTTCCCAGAAAAAGGGAACCTTATGGTGGGAAGGGAAAAGTCCCAATTAATTGTCTATCTTTAAATTGACATTGTCCACAGTGTTGTACTCGAGAACCAGTCAGTCTCAAATCCTCAATGATAGGTACAATAATTAATTTGTTAAGAATAGTAAATATCTAGTAATGTTACGTATTAATGCGAGTTTTTTAAAAACGACAAATTCCTGTCTCTGTAGAACTGGTGGAATGCCAATGACCGGAATAAATTCTTCATTATTGTTAATTCATATCTGTGTTCGTCAAGGTTTAATGCTATTTAAAAGTCATCCCATAGCATCACTGATCGAGTACAATCAACCAGAAAGGAGCACTAGGCTGACAAAACCAGCAAGAATACAGCAACAGCAACCACACAATACTAAACATAGGAACCAGGGTGCTAAGTGACCCCAGGCGCTGACAACACTCAAGGTCAGGTGAATGTCACCTGACTACGCCGGAGGACCCACGCAACGAGGATAAACCACCTACAATCCTACACGAAGAAAACAACCAAATATATAAAGAAAAACTTACGAAGATGATAACCATCTACACAAGATGACCATCTACACAACTAGGTGAAGTAGAGCTTGATCATACTACAAAGCATGGCTTGCTTCTGCAGTGTTTTAAAAATTGAGGTTGGAGAGTTGAAGGAGGAGGTCTTGCTTCTCCAGGAGGAGATTAGGAGGCTGAAGGTCCACCTCAGTGGGTCTGGGGAGAGAGTGTGAGGTGGCTGGAGGTGTGGGAATGAGGCTTCTAGCAGTGAGGTGCAGTCTGTCTCTCGCTGTGAGGAGGCTGTAGTTGGGGAGGCAGCAACGGCTACCAGCAGTGAGGTGCAGCCCAGCACCTGCTACAAGTGGCGAGTAGTTCACAGTAATGGAAGGCGCATCAGAGTAAGGAAAGTTAAGAGTGAAGATCTGAAGGTAGGAAATCGCTTCTCTGTTCTTCAGGATGAATGTACTTCAGTGGCCAGTGAAGGTAAGGGTACTACTGCCCCTGCTAACAGAGGTAAGTGCATTCTTGTGGTTGGTGACTCTCAGGTAAGATATATTGACCGTGCTTTTTTGTAATAGGAATAAGATGAGAGAGAGAGTGTGCTTCCCTGGAGCTGGTGTTGGGGACATAGTTGACAGGCTGGATAATATCATGTCAGGTAATGAGAACGAGCCCATTATTTGTCTCAGTGCTGGTGGAAATGATGTTGGGAAGGATAGGAGAGAAGAGCTGCTAGGTAATTACAGGTCAGCTATAGATTTCATTAAGTCTAAGGGAGGGGTCCCAATCATATGTAGCATCTTGCCTAGAAGGGGAGTAGGAAATGAATGGTTGTCTAGAGCAATTGGTGTAAATTGCTGGCTAGACAGATACTGCAAGGAACTTGCAATCCCATTCATTGACAATTGGAACAACTTTTATGGCAAACATGATATGTATGCAAGGGATGGGGTACATCTCTCTGGGGCTGGGGTGGTAGCACTTGCAAACTCAATTGAGAAGGCCATTGGTGAAATGCCTATGATTTTAAACTGATAGAAGATAGAGGTATGGGTGTGTGTGGGAAACAAGCAGGTTGCAACACTAGGGTTGGAATCATTAAATGTATAAAAGGCATTCAGCATGAAGTTATAAATAAAGACAATAGATCAGGTCAGCAAACAAAGGGGGACAGCAGAAGACAGCAAGGGACTAGCTCCCTTAAGGTTTACTATACTAATAGCAGGAGTGTAAGAAATAAGATAGATGAGCTAAGATTAATTGCAAGTGCAGGAAACAGATATTATTGCTATAACAGAGACCTGGCTCAATCTGAAAGATAGAGAGATGCCCTCTGAATGTCACATACAAGGCTATAAATTATTCCACACTGACAGGGTCAACAGGAAGGGTGGTGGAGTAGCGATGTATGTCAGAGAGAATTAAATTGTTGTGTTAGACAAGATATAAAAGTAGAAGCGTCAGCCACTGAATCTGTTTGGTTACAGCTTCTCGAGGGCCGAGAAAAACTAATTTTGGGTGTGATTTACAGGGCCCCAAATCTTGAAAGGGAGTAGCAGTAAACTTCTATGGGACGAAATTCGTAAGGCATCTACATACGAAAATGTTGTGGTAATGGGAGATTTCAAACTACAGACAGATTGACTGGAGCAATTTGACAGGAAATTTAGAGTCAGGTGACTTTCTTGATACGATCCAGGATTGTTTTTTAAAACAGTTTGTGACAGAGTCAACTAGAGGAAATAACCCATTGACTTGGTTCTTGCCAGTAGGGAAGCACTAATTAATAATCTTGAGTTAATGATGAGCTTGGGGAAAGTGATCACAAATCACTCAGTTTTAATATATCATGGAATTCCCTAATAATGGCAATCAAGTCTCCGTCCACTGACTTTCGCTTGGCTGATTTCAATAGGACTGAAAAATTACTTAGGTGGGCTGAACTGGAATGACCTGACTAAGGGTCAGGTAGGTGGTGATGTTGCCGATAAGATGCTTTCAGGGCATAGTTCTAGCTGCTCAGTAAAATTATGTTCAAAATAGGGAAATCAGATCAACAAAAATGATCCTAAATGGATGAACAATAGATTAAAATATCTGATTGGTCAAAAGAGAGGCATATATAGGCAAATCAAAAGAGGAGAGGGGCAATTAAGAAATCGATGTATTCAGTTAAAGAGAGAAATAAAAAAGGGAATTAGAAAAGCAAAAAGAGATTATGAGGTTAAAGTTGCAAGAGAATCGAAGACTAACCCAAAAGGATTCTTTCAAGTATACAGAAGTAAGATCAGGGACAAGATAGGCCCACTCAAAAGTTCCTCGGGTCAGCTCACTGACAGTGATAAGGAAATGTGTAGAATTCTTAACACATACTTCCTCTCAGTTTTTACACAGGAGGATACCAGCGATATTCCAGTAATGATAAATTATGTAGAACAGGATGATGATAATATGTGCACGATTAGGGTCACAAGTGACATGGTCCTTAGGCAAATAGATAAATTAAAACCTAACAAATCCCCAGGCCCTGATGAACTGTATGCAAGGGTTCTAAAGGAATGTAAAGAGGAGCTTAGCACACCTTTGGCTAATCTTTTCAACATATCACTACAAACTGGCATGGTGCCAGATAAGTGGAAAATGGCAAATGTGATACCTATTTTCAAAGCAGGTGACAGGTCCTTAGCTTCGAACTATAGACCAATAAGCCTAACCTCCATAGTGGGAAAATTTATGGAATCAATAATTGCCGAGGCAGTTCGTAGCCACCTTGAAAAGCATAAATTAATCAACGAATCTTAGCATGGTTTTACAAAGGGGCGTTCCTGCCTTACGAATTTATTAACTTTTTTCACTAAGGTATTTGAGGAGGTAGATCATGGTAATGAATATGATATTGTGTATATGGACTTCAGTAAGGCTTTTGACAGGGTCCCACATCAGAGACTATTGAGGAAAATTAAGGCAACATGGAATAGGAGGAGAAATTTTTTCCTGGATAGAGGCAATGGTTGACAAATAGGTAGCAGAGAGTTTGCATAAATGGGGAGAAATCAGAGTGGGGAGGCGTCGCGAGCGGTGTTCCACAAGGGTCAGTGTTGGGCCCCTGCTGTTCACAATCTACATAAACGACATAGATGAGGGCATAAAGAGCGACATCGGCAAGTTTGCCGATGAAAACCAAAATAGGCCGTCGAATTCATTCTGACGAGGACATTCGAGCACTCCAGGAGATTTGAAATAGACTGATGCAGTGGTCGGAGAAGTCAAATGCAAAGTTCTAAATGTTGGACGGGAAACAATAACCATGCCACATATAAACTAAATAATGTAGATCTTGATAAATTAGACACATGTGCAACTCTTGGGTATCTTTATTGAGGAAACGTTTCGCCACACAGTGGCTTCATCAGTCCATACAAAGGAGAATCTTGAAGAACAGGAGGACAATGAGGTAATCAGTCCCTCAACCTTGAGTCGATGTGTTCAGTCCATCAATCTTGAATAGAATACGACATACGTGCGGAGAAGGAGCTTATAAACCGTTGGCAGGAGAGGTGCAGCAGTCATAGGTAGTGTCACATTTGTTCAATGTGGAAGTAGGTCGTGCCCAAGAATTAGGCAAGCGAAGAATTCCCAAGTATTAAGATCCCAAGAAGTTGCAGTGTCTGACAGGTTTGTAGATGAATGGTTCAGAGAACCGATGGACTGAACATGTGTCTAATTTATCAACATGTCGGTTCTCTGAACCATTCATCTACAAATGTAGATCTTAATATTACGGATTGCGAAAAAGATTTAGGATTTTCTGGTTAGCAGTAATCTGAAACCAAGACAACAGTGCATAAGTGTTCGCAATAAAGCTAATAGAACCCTTGGCTTCATATCAAGAAGCATAAATAATAGGAGTCCTCAGGTTGTTCTTCAACTCTATACATCCTTGGTTAGGCCTCATTTAGATTATGCTGCACAGTTTTGGTCACCGTATTACAGAATGGATATAAATTCTCTGGAAAATGTACAAAGAAGGATAACAAAGTTGATCCCATGTATCAGAAACCTTCCCTATGAGGATAGACTAAGGTCCCTGAATCTGCACTCTCTAGAAAGACGTAGAATTAGGGGGGATATGATTAAGGTGTATAAATGGAAGACAGGAATAAATAAAGGGGATGTAAATAGTGTGCTGAAAATATCTAGCCTAGACAGGACTCGCAGCAATGGTTTTAAGTTGGAAAAATTCAGATTCAGGAAGGATATAGGAAAGTACTGGTTTGGTAGTAGAGTTGTGGATGAGTGGAACAAACTCCAAGTACAGTTATAGAGGCCAGAACGTTGTGTAGCTTTAAAAATAGGTTGGATAAATACATGAGTGGATGTGGGTGGGTGTGAGTTGGACCTGATAGCTTGTGCTACCAGGTCGGTTGCCGTGTTCCTCCCTTAAGTCAATGTGACCTGACCTGACTAGTTGATAAATTAGACACATGTGCAACTCTTGGGTGTCTCTATTGAGGAAACGTTTCGCCACACAGTGGCTTCATCAGTCCATACAAAGGAGAATCTCGAAGAACAGGAGAGAATGAGTAATCAGTCCTCAACCTGAGTCGATGTGATCAGTCCATCAATCTTGAATAGAATATTCAAGATTATGGACTTCTATTCAAGATTGATGGACTGATCACATCGACCCAAGGTTGAGGGACTGATTACCTCATTCTCCCCTGTTCTTCGAGATTCTCCTTTGTATGGACTGATGAAGCACTGTGTGGCGAAACGTTTCCTCAATAAAGATACCCAAGAGTTGCACATGTGTCTAATTATTCAACATGTCGGTCTCTGAACCATTCATCTACAAATGACCTGACTAGGTTGGGTGCATTGGCTTGAGCCGGTGGGAGACTTGGACCTGCCTCGCATGGGCCAGTAGCCTGCTGCAGTGTTCCTTCGTTCTTATGTTATGTGAAAAAGACTTGGGAGTCATGGTATGCAGAAATCTAAAGACAAGAGAGGAGTGCCTAAGTGTGCGCAATAAGGCTGACGAATTATCGGAAGATTGTTCTACGTATCCACAACTCTGTTCGAAAACCAGTACTTACCTATGTCCTTTCTAAATCTAAATTTATCCAACTTAAATCCGTTATTTCTGGTTCTTACCTGGTTTGATTTCCTCAGTATTGATTAATATCACCTTTGTTTATGCCCGTCATCCACTTATACACGTCGATGATATCTCCCCTCATTCTACGTCACTCCAGAGAGTGAAGATTCAAGGCTATAAGTCTATCTTCATACGGGAGATTCCTTATAGAGTAAGGATAAGGACCTGCTTGTATGGGCCAGTAGGCCGTCTGCAGTGTTCCTCCATTCTTATGTTCAAAGATAAACTGAAACAAAATAAGTCCCCGGGACCCGACGAGTTGTTTTCCAGGGTACTTAAAGAATGCAAGATGGAACTTAGTCAGCCATTAATGAGCGTTTAATGCGTCCAATTATATGCGTTCAATTACAGTGCATTCTTCCCCAAGAAACTCGTTGCTGCAGATTCTGAGTGCACGCAGGAATAAGCCTATAATTACACCACGTTTATTTTTTGGTGTCGTGGTGAGAGTAGAAGTGGAGAAGACCGTTTTGGTTGGTGGGTTTTCGATAGACTTTAAAACGAAGTTCGTGGTCAGCTTTGCAGATGGAACATCTAGAAGCCGAACGTTTCTCCACCATTATTCCTTCGTCTGTCACCTGGCTCCGTTATGTTGACGACATTCTCCTCATAACTCCTAGACGCTTCAACGTTCAAGCTCTCCAAGACAAGCTCAACCAGGTCGAGCCTTCAATCCAGTTCACACTTTGTAGATGAATGGTTCAGAGAACCGACATGGGTATCTTTATTGAGGAAACGTTTCGCCACACAGTGCTTCATCAGTCCATACAAAGGAGAATCTTGAAGAACAGGAGGAGAATGAGGTAATCAGTCCCTCAACCTTGAAGTCGACAACACTCTTCCTTTCCTTGATGTTCTTCTCTGCAAAAGCTGACCACGAACTTAGTTTTAAAGTCTATCGAAAACCCACCAACCAAAACGATCTTCTCCACCTCTACTCTCACCACGACACCAAAACTAAACGTGGTGTAATTATAGGCTTCTTCCTGCGTGCACTCAGAATCTGCAGCAATGAGTTTCTTGAGGAAGAATGCACTATAATTGAACAAGTATTTTCTAAACTCCACTATCCTCGTCACTTCATCAGAGACTGCAGACGGCGGGGAAATTAAACAACTTCAACACACGCAGAGAAGACACTGCCGAGAAGAGATACATAGTCCTCCCCACCAACTCCATTGCCAAACACGTTTCCAACATCTTTTTTCCCAAAACCTCATTCCAAGTATCTACCTCCACAACCACGACCATCAAGGACATTACCAGTGATAGACAGGACAAGTTTCCACCCTCTGCGGGGGTTTATACTTTCCCCTTTTGTAATGCCAACAAAATTATACGGGGCAAAACATCAAGGGCCCCAAAACCACGTTTTTAGAACCCAATACGCAAGCAGGTTTTGGACGATACAAGGAATCCCTTTTGTACGCACCGTAATTAAAACCCCAACCACTCGTTTAAATACAGAAACTAAAGATTTTTCCCCAAAAAGGGAAACACCAATAACGAAGAATCCTGGAATCACATTATTTCGTACCGACAACTTCAACCAGAATAGGGGCCCTTTTTATAACATAGCTGAACCCTTGCGAAAAACTTTTCATCGCCTTTCCCCACATAAAAACCTGGGAATGGAAAAAACACTGCAAAGATCTGTCAAAAACTTATCCAATCTCCCTTCCAAGCTACCAAGTTTTTTAGTTTAAAAACCCCCACTCGGAACATCATCAAAAAGGGCGCATTTTTCCACATAAACCCCCCAAGCATACTGAACCTAAATATAAATACTGGGCGTACTTTCCCACCCGGTAAAATGATTTTTTGACGGGGAAAAAGGGCCCACTGTGGGGCCCGGGAAAACGTTGTAAAAAAAAGGGATCACATTATACTGAAAATGTGTTTATTTTTCCCAAGTTACCTAAAAAAAAAACGGAAAAAAGGATAATCGTCCCCAAGGAGGAGGTAATTTTGGGTTTAGCAACATGAAAATGTCGTAAGCATGTATTATGTAAGGAAAATTTCCCCCCGCGCAGGGCGCCTGGGGTCGCATACTTTAAATATTCTCGGAAATTTTTTCCCCCAACTTTTAAAACTTTTTCATTAAAAAATACTTGAATAATCAATGTTTTCACAACTTTACGGGGGACTTGCCCACTATGTAAACTTTCCCCGGGACCAGCCGCTGTTTCGCCCCCCCCGGGGACCAGCCGTTTGTTTCCCAAACCCCCGGGGGAAACCAGCGCAGTGGCCCTCCCGGGACCCCCCGCAGCTGGCCACTCCCGGGCCACCCGCTGCTGGCCACTCCCGGGACCCCCGCTGCGGGGGCCACTCCCGGGACCCAGCCGAGGGCCACTCCCGGGACCGGGCCGTGCGGGCCCACCCCCGGGGCCGGGCCCCCTGGGGGCCCACTCCCGGGACCAGCCGTTTGGGGGGGCCCACCCCCGGGGGACCACCCGGCCTTTTGGCCCACCCCCGGGACCAGCCGCTGCGGCCACCCCCGGGACCACCCCGCTGCGGGGCCATTTCCCGGGGAACCAGCCCTGATCCGCCACCCGGGACCAGCCGTTTGGGGGCCATTTCCCGGGACCACCCGGGTGCGGGCCCACTCCCGGGCCCAGCCGCAGCGGGCCCCCACCCCCCGGGGACCACCCCGTGCTGGCCACCCCCGGGGCCCGCCGCGGGCTGGCCACCCCCCCGGGCCCAAAGCCGCCCCGGGCCCCACCCCCGGGCCCAAACCCGCTGCTGGCCACTCCCGGGACCAGCCGCTGCTGGCCACTGGGGGGGACCAGCCGTGCTCGCCCCCCCGGGGGCCCGGGGCCGCTGTTTCGCCACCCGGGACACCCGTTTTGCGGGCCCACCCCCGGGACCAGCCGCTGCTGGCCACTCCCGGGACCCCCGCTGCTGGCCACTCCGGGGGCCAGCCGCTGCTGGCCACCCCCGGGCCACCCCGCTGCTGGCCCCCCCCGGGGGCCCGCCGTTTCTGGCCACCCCGGGGGCCAGCCGCGGGTGGCCACTCCCGGGACCACCCGCTGGGGCCCACCCCCGGCCCAGCCCCCTGTGGCCACTCCCGGGCCCACCCGCTGCTGGCCACTCCCGGGACCAGCCGCTGCTGGCCACCCCCGGGACACCCGCTGTGGCCACCCCCGGGCCCACCCGTTTGGCTGGCCACTCCCGGGCCCAGCCCCCTGGGGCCCATTTCCCGGGACCAGCCGCTGCGGGGCCACCCCCGGGGGACCAGCCGCTGCTGGCCACCCCCGGGGGCCCAGCCCCCTGCGGCCCCCCCGGGACCACCCGCGGCGGCCACTCCCGGGCCCAGCCTGCTGGCCACCCCCGGGACCAGCCGCTGCTGGCCACCCCCGGGGGCCCGCCGCAGTGGCCACCCCCGGGACCCCCCGCAGCGGGGCCACCCCCGGGGCCAAAGGCCGCGCGGGCCCACCCCCGGGACCGGGCCGCTGCTGGGCCACCCCCGGGCCCAGCCGCCCCTGGCCACCCGGGACCGGGCGTCCGGGCCCAAATCCGGGCCCAGCCGTTGCTGGCCACCCCCGGGCCCAGCCGCGGGTGGCCACCCCCGGGACCAGCCGTGGGCCACCCCCGGGGAAACCAGCCCCTGTGGCCACTCCCGGGCCCAAAGCCGCTGCGGGCCACCCCCGGGACCCCCGCTGTTTGGCCACCCCCGGGACCAGCCGCAGTGGCCACTCCCGGGACCACCCCAAAGGGGCCCAACCCCCGGGCCCGGCCGCAGCTGGCCATTCCGGGACCCCCCCCGCAGCTGGCCACCCCCGGGCCCACCCGCTGTGGCCACTCCCGGGACCACCCGCTGCTGGCCCCTGGGGGCCAGCCGCTGCCCCCCACTCCCGGGACCAGCCGCTGTTTTGGCCCACCCCGGGGGAAACCACCCCGCTGCTGGCCACCCCCGGGACCAGCCCCCTGCTGGCCCCCCCGGGGGACCAGCCCCCTGCTGGCCCCCCGGGGGCCCAGCCGCTTGTTGGCCATTTCCCGGGACCACCCGCTGCGGGGCCCCCTCCCGGGCCCGCCCCTGCGGGCCACCCCCGGGGACCAGCCCCCTTCTGGCCACTCCCGGGACCACCCCCCTTGTGGCCACTCCCGGGACCAGCCCCTGCGGGCCCCAACCCCAGGGGCCACCCCCTGCGGGCCCCAACCCCCGGGACCAGCCCCTGCGGGCCCCACCCCCGGGACCAGCCCCTGCTGGCCACCCCCGGGACCCCCTGCTGGCCACCCCCGGGGCCCACCCCTGCTGGCCACTCCCGGGCCCACCCCCTGCTGGCCCCCCCCGGGGCCCAAAGCCCCGGGCGGGGCCACCCCCGGGACCACCCCCTGTGGCCACCCCGGGACCACCCCCTGTGGCCCCCCCGGGACCGCCCCTGTGGCACTCCCGGGACCACCCCCTGCTGGCCACCCCCGGGACCAGCCCCTGCTGGCCCCCCCGGGACCAGCCCCGCGGGCCCCACTCCCGGGACCAGCCCCCTGGGGCCCACCCCCGGGCCCACCCCCTGCTGGCCACCCGGGGAACCACCCCTGCGGGCCCACCCCCGGGCCCACCCCCTGCGGGCCCCTCCCGGGCCCAGCCCCTGCTGGCCACCCCCGGGGGACCACCCCCCCTTTGGCCACCCCGGGGCCCCAGCCCCTGCGGGCCCCACCCCCGGGGAAACCAGCCCCGGGCTGGCCCCCCGGGACCAGCCCCCTGGGGCCACCCCCGGGGAACCACCTTGGCCACTCCCGGGCCCACCCCCTGCGGGGCCAAACCCCCGGGACCAGCCCCTGCGGGCCCAACCCCCGGGACCAGCCCCTGCTGGCCCCCGGGACCGCCGTGGGGCCCACCCCCGGGACCAGCCCCTGTTTGGGCCACTCCCGGGCCCACCCCCTGTGGCCCCCTCCCGGGCCCGGGCCCTGGGGCCCCCCCGGGACCACCCCCTGCGGGCCCCACCCCCGGGACCGGGCCCCTGGGGCCACCCCCGGGACCCCCCCCTGCGGGCCCAAATCCGGGACCAGCCCCTGCTGGCCACCCCCGGGGGAACCACCCCCTTTGCTGGCCACTCCCGGGACCAGCCCCTGGGGCCCACTCCGGGCCCACCCCCTTGCTGGCCACTCCCGGGACCACCCCCTGCTGGCCACCCCCGGGGGCCAGCCCCTGCTGGCCCCCTCCCGGGGCCCAGCCCCTGTGGCCCCTCCGGGCCACCCCCTGCGGGCCCCCCCCCGGGGGGACCGGGCCCTGCGGGCCCCACCCCCGGGCCGGGCCCCTGCTGGCCCCCCCCCGGGAAACCCAGCCCCTGTTTGCCACTCCCGGGACCAGCCCCGGGCGGGGCCACCCCCCGGGGACCACCCCCTGCGGGCCCAAACCCCCGGGGGGACCACCCCCTGCTGGCCCCCTTTCCGGGACCGGGCCCCGGCGGGCCCAAATCCGGGACCGGGCCACTGGGGCCCAAATCCTGGACCAGCCATGCTGGCCACTCCCTGGCCCACCCACTGCTCCCCCACTCCCTGGCCCAAACCCCAACTCTGGCCACCCCCGGGACCAGCCACTGCGGGCCCACCCCCGGGGCCCACCCACTGTTGCCACTCCCGGGACCAGCCCATTTGGGGCCACTCCCTGGAATCCCACTGCTGGGCCACTCCCGGGACCAGCCACTGGGGCCCACTCCCGGGGACCGGGCCAAACTGTTGGCCACTCCCGGGAAACCAAAGGAAACTGCTGGCCATTTCCTGGCCCAGCCCATGGGGGCCACCCCCTGGACCAGCCCTTGCTGGCCACTCCCTGGACCACCCCCAATTTGTGGCCACCCCCTGGACCAGCCACTGCGGGCCCCACTCCCTGGCCAGCCGCTCCTACAGCGTTTTGGGAAAAGAATTTACTTTTTTCCCGGGATTTCCTTCTCCATTTGTAATTAAATATATTAGTTTTTACGATGGGGTTGTAAATTTTCCCATTTTGTCCTAAGCAAAATGTAAAATCAGAAAACTGGGCCCCTTATTGTATAGCGGCGTGCGTGGTGTGTGTGTGTTTTGTGTGTGTGTGTGTGTGTGGTGTTCATACCAGTTTTTTCGTTTGTAGCGGGTGTTTGCATTTTTCCATTTTTTTTTGACAATTTCTTCTGTTTTCTCTATTCTATGTTCTTTTACCCTTAATTATTTTTTTTATATATATATATATTTATATATATAATATATATATATATATATATATAAATATATATATTTATATTTTTGGAAAAAAACCCTTTTGGTTTAATAAATCCCGGGCCCAAGGGGTTTTAGAAAGAAGTAAGCAAACATTTAAACTTTTTTATTAAAAAACTTTTTGGTTTGGGGGACCTTGATAAATTTCAAGGCCCCAGGACCGAAACGTTTTTTAATAAACATGTTGTGTGTTTGCTTACGTGTCTTTCAAAACCCCATAAATATTACAGAAAAAAAAACGGCAGATGGTCAGGGATCGACCCCAGGGTTTAATTTTGGGGCTCCCCCCCGGGGAAAGTTGATAAAGTTCTTTGACCCCTCAAAAACCACTGGGCCAACATTCCTAAAATCCTGTGAATTGCGGGTTTCCGGGTGGTTAGGCTTGTTAAACTATGAAGTTTTGAGAAAAAAACCCTTTGGGAATTTCCCAAATTTATATTTCCTTTCTTCCATAACTGATCATTTTTCCAATTTTTGCTCCCCCTTCCTTAGCTCAAATTTTCTCCCAGATACCCCGACTTAATTCATTTTTTTCCCCCCCCACCAAAAACCCCCCTCCCCCCTTCAGCTTTGTTTCGCTTGGGGCCCGGGCACCCAACTTCTTTTCATTCATAAATCAGAAACCTTTCTCTTTCTTTTTCATTTCCCAATCCCACCCACGCCCTTTCAAGAAATCCCATTTTTAAATAAAGTTTTTTTTTTCTTTTTTTTTTTAGTAAAATTTTTTACAGGAGGGGGGTTTAAATAGCCCATTGCCCCGGGGCATTTTAGTGCCTTTTCGACACGCAGGGCTTGGGGGAAAAGGAAAGATTTTTTTTTCCATTCCCAGGGGACAAAGAGGAAATAAAGAAGAACAAGAGCTTTTTAAGAAAAAAAAAATTAGTTTGTGTTTTGTATAAAATTTTTGCATGGAATGCCTGTGTGGGTGACCTAAGTTTTAAGTAGAAGTAGAAAAGATTTATACCTTTTATCGGGCGTTTTATGAGAAAAAAAAAAGCCCCAAAGCAATCCTACCATCATTTTAAAAACAGTTACATGTTTCTTTTTCCCACAGTCACTGGCAGGACGGTAGTCCCCTCCCTGGGTGGTTGCTTTTCTACCATCTACTACCTTTTTGTTTTTTACTTTAATTTTATGAA
>NC_069466.1:30580226-30630703 GCF_026875155.1 Cherax quadricarinatus | reverse complement strand
AGACTCCATCCCCTTGGGTCAATTTTTTTCGATAATACCAAGACTCCATCTCCTTGGATCAAGGTTTTCTCCTCCATCTCCTCGGATCAAGTTTTTTTTGGATTCCCCCCCTCTGGGGGTAAGCATTCAAATGAACTCCTCCTATGGGGCATGGTACTCTTACTACAGGTCTAAACAAGTGTGACGTCACCCCACCTGTGTTTACTCGGCGGTCAATGACGTCACGTGATGACCTCACACATACAGGCTGAATCTTGTCGACTTCCCCCTATGTCAGTGACGTCACGCAATGACCCACACACAATCTCAGTATTACACATTTCATATACAACATAGGGAAAACATTTTCACTCTTAACCCAGGATAATCCAAATAATTTCACATTTTTTTTCGTTAATACCCACAACAATCCACAATTTCTTTACAAAATACAACACAAGTCTAGACATTTTTCTCGTTTTAACTATTTCATCTCAGGTCACTCCCCACGAAGTAACCTTCTCTCTCTCCTCTTCCCCACCCTCCCGAACCCTCACACTCCAACCAACACCTCACAATTTTCACTCATAACCCCCAATTTTTCTCGTTTTAACTATTTCATCAGAAAGTCACCACAACACTTATAACCACTTTTCGATAAATTCACTAGTCACAATTTTACATATTACGAAGTTAATACGCACACACACCTCACTTTACTTTGAATACCTTCAAAACACTCTCATAAATCATTTGAATACTCACAAAAAATACCTTTGAACATTTCCAAATAACACTGAAACACTTCCAAAATATCATTTTTGAATACTCCCAAATAAGATTTGACAGCTCTAATTTATTTGCACTTACACATTTCATTAAATTACAACTCATCCCCCCAAACTCCTCCCTCAGTCTCCAGACTTCACAACATTATCACAAAAACTAACTCAAACACTTTACTTTGAACATCCCACCAAAAAACACCATCAATTTTCCTTTAAATACTCCAAAAACATCATTCGAACACCCCCAAATCACCTCTGAATACTCCCAGAACACCTTCATAAGTACTCTTGCACATCATTTGAACACCTTCAAAAACACCTTTGAATAACCTCAAAACACCATTTGAGTACTCCCAAATACACCACTGAATACACTAAGAAACAAACCCACATCCCACAACACCCACATCCCACAACACCCACATCCCACAACACCCACATCACCCACACCCCACAATTTTTTCTCGTTTTAACTAATTTCATCAGAAAGTCACAACAACCCCATTATAACGTCTTTTCGGTATCTCTAGTTCGACAACAACGCCCACAACCCACAACACCCACAACATCCACAACCCACATCACCCACAACCCACAATTTCTTTACAAAATACAACACAAGTCTAGACATTTTTCTCGTTTTAACTAATTTCATCAGAAAAAGTCACAACAACAACCCACTTATAACATTTTTTCGGTATCTCTAGTTCGACAACAACACCCACAACACCCACATCCCACAACACCCACAACCCACATCACCCACAACCCACAACACCCCACAACCCACATCACTCACACCCCACAACACACACAACCCACATCGCCCATACCCCACAATGTTTTTTTCTCGTTTTAACTAATTTCATCAGAAAGTCACAACAACAACAACCCACAACTTATAATCACACCTTTGAATAACCTCAAAACACCATTTGAGTACTCCCAAATACACCACTGAATACTACTAAAACAACACTGAATACACTCAAAAACACCACCAAAATCACCATAAACTAAGATCAAAACCCACATCCCACAACACCCACAACCCACAACACCCACATTCCACATCACCCACAACCCACATCACCAACTCCAGTAGATACCAAATTTCCAGTAACCATTACCATAACCATGTACCAGAGATACTCACTACCCCCCGTCTCTGTGTGAATCACGTCTGTATCATATTTTGCGCCCACAGCTTTTCAAACACCCCCCCTCACATAGGGTACTGGGTTATTTTTTTACGAGAGTGAGAAAGGAGGCGGTCACGGTGTTGGGGGGGGCCCCCCCTTCACACATTATCCGTAATATCGTATTCCAGCCTACTGAGTATTTTTTTCCCCTATCCACGTGTTCAAAACCCCCACATGAAAATTGGAAAAACGGTGGGATAGGTGGATTTAATTTTTTAAGGGTTTTTCAAGACGTTAAGACGTTTGGGGGGGCCGGGGTAAAAGGGTGAACCATAGCTAGCCGCTTCCCTCACCCCCCCCTCAACCCGTACCCAGCCTGCAAGCCGTTGCAGCCGTTTCAAGCTTCCTGGCTTAGTTCGTGTGCAATTGCTTAATCCCCAAAGGGGGTTGACCCGTTTTTTCATTAACCAGTCAGTAAGCCAGACGTGGAAGTGAACCAGCAGCCCAGCCTACCACCACGTTCCTGTCACCCACCTGCTTTCCCCTTCAGTGTTGCATCTTACCCGTCTTCCAGTCAGCCATTCTCGGGGTTAACCACCCACCCAAACCCCAGTTTTCAAACCCCAGCTGAAGGAGAAAAAACCATGCAAGTTCCCGAATTTTGTCTCATATACCCTTTTGTGCCCCCTTTTGGATCAAATAATTTCACCATTCCTGTGGCATAGAGTGGCTTATCAACCACCTTGGGGGTATGAGTGGGTGGCGCCAGAGCCCAGCGAGAGTCACCACCTCCCCCACCGCCACCACTCCCCCCTTCCCCACCCCCCACCAGCCACCCCCCCCAGCCATCCACCTCATCTCCCGTGGGTTGTTTGCACCCTTTTCCCGGGGTCCTAAATTTTTTTGGGGGCTCACATAGTTGGTAAAGATTGTAGCTGAGCCCCAAACGATAAGGCCAGTTATGTGAGTTCCCCGAGAAAGCGCATTTCTTCTGACAACAGTGAGTGTAGGGAAGGTCAGTCATCACCGCGCAGGACAACCTTCGAAAACCCTACCCCCTCCCCCCACCCAACCCCTGGGGAAATTCCCGTCTACTACTCCAAGACCAGTGATAATTTTCTGTTAGAGACATTTTTTGATTTAAAGACCCTTTGGGTGTGTGGAACTTTATAGTGAATTTTTCTTTGTATCAAAAAATTGTTTTTCATGTAGACCTGTTTTTTGTCTTTTTTTAATTTTTTAAAGGTTTTTTTGCTCATTATATTTTTTTTTTTAACTGTGTTTTTTTATCTTTTGGGTTTAAATTTTTTGTTAATTTCATTGGTAAGGGGTTTCATTTTTTTTTATCTTTTTTATTTTAATTTCCCAAAAATTTTCCAGTAAACCCCCCATTCCAGTAATTTTATTTTGTTGCCTTTTTTTTCTTGAATTTTTTTTAATTTTTTTGCGACTTTGAATTATTTTCCCTTTTTTTAAAAAGCAAATTTTTTAAAGAATTAAAAAATTTTGAATCTTTTGTTTTCCCCCCCCTTTTTATTAATTTCCTTTGTTCCCTTTGTTTTATTTTTAATTTTGTTATATTTTTTGAAAAATTTTATTTAAATTTCAATTACTTTTAAAGTAAATTTTTTTTTACTTGTTTAAAAATTTTTGTTAATTTTTTTTAAAGAAAAGGTTAAAAGTTTTTTTCATTTTTTTTTTAAATTTTTTCCATTTTTCCCAGTAAATTTTTCTGATAATTATTTTTTTTTTTTTGCATAATTTTTTTAAATTGTTCTTGCAGGCATTTTTTTTTGAATTTTTTTTTATTTTCTCGTTATTTTGATCTTTTTTTTTTAAAATTTTGATTTTTTTCATTTTTTTTTTTTTTTGCCAAAAAATTTTTTTCCCGTCAATTTTGATTTTTTTTATACTTTTCATTTTTTATTTTTTTATGAATTTCCATTCAAAAAAAACAGCTCTTTTTGCTTTTTTCAGTCCCAAATTTTTTACGAACTAAAATTTTTTTTTTTGGCCTACCCACATTGAGTTGTTTCCTCGGGTCCTTAGCTTTTTTTTATTCTTTGCAGAATTTAGTTGACTTTTTTTTTTCTTTTTGTTTTGAAATTTTTTTCTGTTAATTTTTCCTTAAGTTTTCGTGCAACTTTTTTCCATTTTCTCTCCTGTGATTTTTATATGCGAACTCAGACCTCTAGGGACTTGGGCTGATAGTTTTCCTGTACGGGAAAAACAAAACAGTTTTTTGATCCCTTATGCGTTTTTTTTCGGGAATATTTTGAAGCTGACCCTTTTGCTTGAATCCGTTAAAGGCCTTTCGGGGAAAGCAAAACTTTAAAACTCTTACACCCCCTGTCGTTCACTTTTGCCCTTTTTAAAGGGGAAACTTCAAACTTTTGCAAAATAGGCAGCTTTTTTACCATAAAAAACACGACCTTTTGCTTCTTGGGCCTTAATGGGGGCCCCAAATTTCCCACCTTTGTTTTTTTGAAAAAAATTTTTGCTAATCATGCTTTCCAGCCCAGTTTTTTCCAAGAAAAATCAAAAGTTTTCAAAAATACCCTTTTAGTTTTGCAACCACCGTTTGGGCAGAGGCAACCCTCCAACTTAGAGGAACACAAGAAAACATGTACGCCCTTTCCCCCGGGTATTTTCCCCATGTAAAAAATTTTTAACATAGTCAGTCTGACACCTTTTTTGGGCCCAAAAAGGAAAATTTGGGTCTAAATTTAAACCCAAAAACCCTTTACGTTTTATAACCTCGGTTTCTAGTCTTCATAAATTTCAGGACTGAACAAGGGGTTTTGGGAATTTGCTTAACCTTAGTTACCCTAGGCCCCTTTTGGCCGTCAACCCCCGACCTAGAATAAACAACCTCGGGGGTTCTCAACAACCCCCCCCCCCCCCCCCCACCCCCCCCAAAACAACCCCCAAACCAGAACCAGGCTCATTCTTCCAATTCGGGGGAATTCGAGCGCCCCAGTCAAAGGGTCCCATGGTGCAGAGGGATAATGATACACCATTCCCGTTCACATTCCTTTGAAGCCTTAAGCAGTCTCGAGAATGACAATCCTGCTGATGAGTTGTTCACATGTCTTGACATAATTTTTTGGGGGATGAAGGGGAACAAGTCTTTTCTGATGACAACCACCTTTTTTTTGCACATAATTTCCCATAAAAACCATAGGCCCTTAGTGCAAGCATCTTTTTAAAAGCCTTTCATTTGTTCATATTTGGGTGGCAAGTCAATTTTTAAAGGTCTATTTGTTTAAGGAAACATTAGACAGTCTTCTCGAAAACCCGACTATTTCCTCCCTTAGGGGATACTGGTTCTCACCTGCTGTCCGGGGTGGGACTTTCCTAACTTTTTCTACCCAAGGAAGACTTCACTGCTTCCTCCTTGTTGTCGACCAGATTACTTTCCCTGGTCCCTTCTACGGGGATTTGCTTCCATGCAGACTTACGCATTGTGCTCAAACCCTTTACCGATGGCATCCCAAATTGACGATTTGATCTTCCATTCTGGGGTTACCACTTGACAAAATCTGTCATACTGCTGCAGAGTATGATTACGGTTTAAGCCCTTTACAAGCCAATGCTTTTCCCCCCTGGGCGCCCCAAGCGGTCGGGCCCACGGGTAATTCTTCACTCCCCTCGTGTTCCCCCCCATACCCTTCAGATTCAGGATAGGTTTGGGCCCCAAGGTCCGAGGACACTCAGACTGCCTTGAGTGCACAACCTATCCCTTGCAATGATGTAGTTTGAGTAGATTTCTCCACAGGGGATGCCTTTCAAAAAACGTTACTTGAAACGTAAAGCCATCTCTTGTTGAGTCACAGCCGTCTGCAGAAAAACTCTCTGTTGCGGCTAGTGCTTCACTGAGTGTCTCAGTTGTTCTATGTTCCAGATGGTGAAAAGTCCTTTTACAGTGATTCCTGCAAAGTAAAAGGTCTATTTGTTGAACCATCCTTCAGTTGTAAAGATATAAAATCCATTTCTTCCTACAAACTTTTGGTCACGTGTTTGTCTCAACCAATACCAATCTGTTGACCTTGTTCCTACCTTACCCTGTTCAGGTAAAGGGTGATTTCACCTACCAGTGGGCGGGGCATTTCTGCCGGGGGGAAACCCCATCCACTTCACTGGATCAATCTTTCCACCAGTTTAGGGAAAAGACTTAGCTCCCCCTGACTTTCCCCGAGGAAGTCAAGCGTTTGTTGACTCTGTGAACAAACGTCGTAAAACCATTGCCTTTCCAGGGGAGAAGATGGTTAACGAACTTATTGTCCCATCGATTCCCCTTGAACCTGGTACTAGCCTACACATACCTGCGTACAAATGCCTCCTTCACAAGTTGCCGTGCAGAAGAAATCAATCAAAAGCTTGTGATGGAGTTATTGACCTAGAAATTCACCTTGGAATGAAACCCCCGTCCCAGTACCCAAAAGGAGGTACTTGGGGCCCCGTGATTGACTTTTTGGAAGTTAAACGCGAAAACTATTCCGATCGTTTCCCTCCCTTTCGGGTATCTTTTACGTGCATCGGGGATAACAAAGTCTTTTTTAAACCCCGGATTTTTACAAAGGGTTTTTGGCAAATCCCCCCTTACGAGGACAGCCAAGAGCAACTGCATTCTCCCTTCCCCAGGGTATTTTTTCACTTCCTCCATATGGCGTTTTGGATTACGATCCCCCCCAACACGTTCTCAAGGGTCATACTAAATTTTGAGGTCTCATAGGTAAAGCACTTTGGTGTACTTAGATAAATAATCGTCATGCCAAGACGGGAAACACACTTGAAAAAAACTTGAGTAACTTGGTAAGCTTGAAGAACCAATTTAAAGATAAAATGCTAAATGTCAATTTTTTAGTCAGAAATTAAGTTTCTTGGCACGTAGTCACTCCAGAGGGGTTAGACTACCAAAGTAAAGTAACTGCAGTACTAAATTTTCCAAATCCCAAAATGGAGCCGTAAGATCCTTTTTGGGCTTTAAAGGTTTTTTTAGATCTTTCATTGCCAATTTTTCTTCCATACTGCCCCAAAAAGAGTTTTCTTAAAAAGATGCCCTTTTTTTTGGACCTTCCGTCAAAAAAGAGCATTCCAACTCTAAAAGAAAAGCAAAAATCTCCTTTCCCAATTTTGAAATTTCCAGATTTTTCTAAGCCCCTTTTAACTGACAACTGATGCTAGTTCAATTGGCATAGGCACCGTACTAGCTCAGAACAAACAACCTACTGGAAGGTTAGCCAGATGGACCTTGACTACCAAGAGTTCAATCCACCTTTGACACTTACCTGGGAAGTCAAATGTAGTCGCAGATGCCTTATGTACTGTTAGTATAGAACTGCAGACCCTCCATTTAGTGTGAAGATGTAAAAAATGCTCAACGAACAATCCCATGTGGGCTGGTGTATTTATTCCTGCTCCAGGGAAGATCTATTCTACTGTGAAACCACCCACCCCTCAGTGACTTTGTCTGAACCAGAAATTCGTATCGAAAAAGGGCCCAGTTGGGTACTCCCAGAGAAAGTATACCAGTTTGTAAATTCCACGTCACTATGAAGTACCTTTCAGCGTTCACGATGTCCAGTGTTGCAACCCTGGTTGGATCGTTCAGTAAAAAAGCCAGATTTTAAAAAACTTTTTGGGCCCCGTATGGCAATGATATTTTTGAGTATGTTAAAAATGTAGTGGCATGAAAAAAAAGGTAATCTAATGGGCCTAAACCCAAACCAAGTATATCCCAACCCCCTAGCGAACCTTGGAAAGAGTTGCCTAATTTGTTAACTAATTTCCAATTTCCCCCCAAGGGAACAAAATCGTGGTTATGTAGACCCTTTCCCCAAATTTTGAGTTAGTTTTCCCATTGCGATAAGACTGCCCAGACAGTAGCTAAAGGTTTAAAAAAACGATTACTGAGGGAAAACCCCCCTAAATCCCTAGTAACGATAAGGAGTGAATTCTTTTTGAGTTCTTGAAAATTTGTGTACCCTTTTTACAAACTCTAAATCCACCATTGTTCCCCACATCCTGCCCGCAATGGGGAGCGAACGAACCAATAAAAAAAATACTTGATGTCTTGAGAGCAAATATCAACCCAACTTGAAAATTGGGGTGAAGTTTTACCTGAGTGCAGTGTGCTATTTAAAATTTTGCTTCAAATTTTTTATAGGGGGCACTCCCATTATGCATTGTATGGTTTAAAAAACTTTCCTTATGAGTTGCATTTCTAATCCGAAAACCCAAATTTCAACCCTGATGATTTCATAGCAAAATCGTACCAGCTTAGCTCAATTGTTTTTTTGAAGAATCCATGAAACACTTCATAAATCAACAGCAAATTTACAGAGTCCAAACACTCGAGCAACCATCCAAAATCAAAATAGGTTCGAGAGTTAGCTGACAATTTTAACAAAAATCTGCAATGCCAAGCTTGATCAAAAGTTTGTTGGTCCTTAATCGAAGTTGAACAACACTGGGAATAAGTATAAGGTTAAAGAAATTAGACTGGGCAGTATAAAAATCGCATTTAATCATATGAATTATAGTGAAAAAATGAGTTCCAACCCAACAATGTAAAAACTTGACAATCCTCCTGTCCGTACCTCTTCCTTGATATCAACAGAAAATCAAACCTGAATGTCGTTATTCCCTACATACATGACAGGGAGAGAAATCCCAAAACATTTGTAACATCCAATTCAGATTTGCCCAAATACAGCATGAGTTACCAATGCAACAGATTTTGTCCCCTTCAGAGATGAACCCTCTGCTATGTAATCTTTCCCTAGCGAGTTGGGGTTAAATGAAAAAAACCTGTATAATGAATAATTTCTACAACTTTTTCAGATTCAAGAATTTTTTTTGTGTTGACGTTTCTCTCCCCAATCTGGGAAATTTAAAAGTTTTGATTTTGAGGCACCGAATCCCCTTTTGTTAAAAAAAACTCTTTCTTTGATATATTCCTTCCTCAGAAAACCGTAGATCAATAAAAACAGATCGATCGATCAAAATTTTTTTTTATCACTTTTTTATTTTTAACTCAACGTTTGGTTTCATTCGATAGTTTTTTTGTGAGTTTCATTCGATGAGTTGTGTTAATTAACCTTGTATTGCATTACAGTTTTTGTTAGTAAGTTCCCTTCCAATTTTCTCTTATTTTTTAAAATTTAAATTTTTTTATCAGTTCGGCCCCCGTATTCCCCCAAAAAGGGAAATTTATTCGGGGAAAAACTTGGCGTGGAGCCCCAAATACAACACCATTTCCCTTAAAGAAAATTGAAACCTAGTTACTCACTTTACCAAGTTTGGAGAACCTGTCGATTATAGTTTTGGAATAGATTAAAAAAAATAATATGGGCTGGGATGTTCTTCAGAGGAAGGGCAGGTAAAATGATTTTAAAATTAGTAATTTAGATTAGTAGGAGTATTTTTAAAATGTGTTAAAAAGATAAAAAACCCCACATTTTTTTCTTTGTTTTAAAAATAATTTAAAAACAAAGTAAACAACACAACTTATTTCCTTTTTAAAATTTGTTGCAAACAAACCCCCCAAAAAAAACCCCAACCCCCCACCCCCACCCCCCAATTTTTTTTCGTTTTAACTAATTTAAATCAGAAAAAGGCACAACACCCACAACTTATAACCACTTTTTCGGGTATCTCTATTTTCGACAACAACAACACCCACAACACCCACATCCCACATCACCCACAACCCATCACCCACACCCCACAACACCCACAACCCAAAATTTTTTTTTTCTTCTTTTTAACTAATTTCATCAGAAAAAGTCACAACAACCAACTTACAATCACTTTTCAACATCTCAAAGTCGACAACAACACCCACAAACCCACAACACCCACAACCCACAACACCCACATCCCACAACACCACACAAACACACAACACCCACATCCCACAACACCCACAACCCAAAATTTTTTTCTCGTTTAGCTAATTTCATCAGAAAAAGGCACAACAACCCACACTTATAACCATTTTTTCAGCATCTCTATTTCGACAACAACACCCACAAACCCCAACATCCACACCCCACAACACCCACATCCCACATCACCCACACCCCACAACAACTACCCACAACTTATAACCACTTTTTTCCGGATCTCTAGTTCGACAACAGCACCCCCAACAACCCACAACACAAACCCACAACCCACAATTTTTTTTTCTCGTTTTAACTAATTTCATCAGAAAAAGTCACAAAAACAATCCACTTATATCATCTTTTTTGGTATCTCTAGTTCGACTACATTACCCACAACCCTATCAATTTCCCAAATTTTTATTCACATTTTTTTCCCCTTCTTTTTACTGAATCTTAAATGTAATACACATCCTCTTTACATACTAAAATTCTAATAAAATCCTCTCCATCCCCATCTCCTTGTATCCACATAAATTGATATTATACTCGCATCAACTAATCTCACTACCCAACTATTGCGACATGTTTCAACACCCTCCATTCTTTTCCAATATATCATAACTTTTCAATTCTATAATTTCTTTTTAAAATATTCACACATTACCTTTATTTTCAGTAAAATCTCCCCATATTTCATTAAATTTCTAATACAACCCTCTCCATACCCCTCTCCATCTCACCCGCATTTCTTCACATCCACTCACCCATCTCCCAACACACCTCTTCTGAACACACACAAAAATCACATTTCACATCCACAAATGCATCACATCACCCATCTCAAATTCACTAAAATCACTGTAACCAAGATATTCACAAAACTCTATGACCACCTAACACACACACACACACACACACCAAAACGAGTCCTTGGTTTACCCGAAGGTGTAGGGAGGCAAAAACTAAGTGCAACAGAGAATGGAAAAGGTACAGGAGGCATAGGACCCAGGAAAACAAGGAGATTAGTAGAAGAGCCAGAAACGAGTATGCACAGATAAGGAGGGAGGCCCAGCGACAGTATGAAAACGACATAGCATCGAAAGTCAAATCTGACCCGAAACTGTTGTATAGCCACATTAGGAGGAAGACAACAGTCAAGGACCAGGTGATAAGGCTGAGGAAAGAAGGTGGAGAACTCACAAGAAACGATCAAGAGGTATGTGAGGAGCTCAACACGAGATTTAAGGAAGTATTTACAGTAGAGACAGGAAGGACTCTGGTGGGACAGACCAGATGGGACAACCAGCAAGGAATACACCAACAAGTGTTGGACGACATATATACAGATGAGGAGAAGGTGAAGAAACTGCTAAGGACATCGATACCTCAAAGGCAATGAGGACCGGACAACATCTCCCCGTGGGTCCTTAGAGAGGGAGCAGATATGTTGTGCGTACCACTTGCCACAATCTTCAACACATCCCTGGAAACTGGGCAACTACCTGAGTATGGAAGACGGCAAATGTAGTTCCCATTTTTAAAAAAGGAGACAGAAAAGAGGCACTAAACTAAGACCTGTGTCATTGACGTGTAATAGTATGCAAAATTATGGAGAAGATTGTCAGGAGGAGAGTGGTGGAGCACCTGGAACGGAACAGGAGTATAAATGCCAACCAGCACGGATTCACGGAAGGCAAATCCTGTGTCACAAAACCTTCTGGAGTTTTATGATAAAATAACAGAAGTAAGACAAGAGAGAGAGGGGTGGGTTGATTGCATCTTCTTGGACTGCAAGAAGGCCTTTGACACAGTTCCTCACAAGAGATTAGTGCAGAAGCTAGAGCATCAGGCGCATATAAGAGGAAGGGCACTGCAAGGATCAGAGAATACCTGACAGGGAGGCAACAACGAGTCCATGGTACGTAATGATGTATCACAGTGGGCACCTGTGACGAGCGGGTCCCACAGGGTCGGTCCTAGGACCAGTGCTATTTTTGGTATATGTGAACGACATGACGGAAGGGTTGGATTCAGAAGTGTCCCTGTTTGCAGATGATGTGAAGTTAATGAGGAGAATTAAATCTGATGAAGACCAGGCAGGACTTCAAAGAGACCTGGACAGACTGGACACCTGGTCCAGCAAATGGCTTCTCGAATTTAATCCTGCCAAATGCAAAGTCATGAAGATAGGGGAAGGGCACAGAAGACCACAGACAGAGTATAGGCTAGGTGGCCAAAGACGCAAACCTCACTCAAGGAGAAAGATCTTGGGGTGTGAGTATAACACCGAGCATGTCTCGGAAGCACACATCATCAGATAACTGCTGCAGCATATGGGCGCCTGGCAAACCTGAGAACAGCATTCCGATACCTTAGTAAGGAATCATTCAAGACACTGTACACCGTGTATGTCAGGCCCATACTGGAGTATGCAGCACCTGTTTGGAACCCGCACATTGATAAAGCACGTCAAGAAACTAGAGAAAGTACAAAGGTTTGCGACAAGGTTAGTTCCAGAGCTAAGGGGAATGTCCTATGAAGAAAGATTAAGGGAAATCGGCCTGACGACATCTGGAGGACAGAGGGTCAGGGGAGACATGATAACGACATATAAAATACTGCGTGGAATAGACAAGGTGGACAAAGACAGGATGTTCCAGGGAGGGGACACAGAAACAAGAGGCCACAATTGGAAGTTGAAAGACACAAATGGTCAGAGAGATAGTAGGAAGTATTTCTTCAGTCATAGAGTTGTAAGGCAGTGGAATAGCCTAGAAAATGACGTAGTGGAGGCAGGAACCATACACAGTTTTAAGACGAGGTTTGATAAAGCTCATGGAGCGGGAAGAGGGAGGGCCCAGTAGCAACCGGTGAAGAGGCGGGGCCAGGAGCTAGGACTCGACCCCTGCAACCACAAATAGGTGAGTACAAATAGGTGAGTACACACACACAGACACACACAAACACACACACACACACACACACACACACACCTCACTTTACTTTGAACACCTTCAAAACACTCTCATACATCATTTGAGACCACCTTTTCTCAATATCTCTCATCCACAACCTTTATCATCTCACTACAGAACAACCCCAAGATTACTTCGAACACTCTCATAAATCATTTGAATACTCACATAAACACCTTTGAACATTTCCAAACAACACTGAAGCACTTCCAAAATATCATTTTGATTACTCCCAAATAAGATTTGACAGCTCTAATTTATCTGCACTTACACATTTCATTAACTGAAATTACAACACATCCACCATACTACTCCCTCAGTCTCCAGACTTTACAACATTAACACAAAAACTAACTCAGACACTTATGACATGAGACATTTTACCAAAACTAACACAAACACATATCCGTTATATCTCCAATATCTAAGATCACCACAGTCAAGACGTTTGCCAAATTCTATAACCCCACCACTAAGATCACACTTTTTTTTGTACACATTCTCTTAAAACATCATCATAACGAAGATCACTAAAACCATCTATACTTTTACTAAGATCACATAACATTTTTGTCTTCTCTAACTCACCCACCAATTCACATTTTCATTCACACTTACACATTTCATTAACCGAAATTACATCTCATCCACCAAACTCCTCCCTCATTCTCCAGACTTTACAACATTAGCACAAAAAAAAAAACTAACTAATACACTTATGACATGAGACATTACCATATCTAACACACTGACTAACTTTGAACCAACTCTGAACACCACTGATCATCTTCAAAAAAATACTCTGCACATCATTTGAACACCTTCAAAAAAAAAACACCATCAATCACCTCCGAATACTCCCAAAACACTACTGATTACTACCAACCATCACCACTGAATTCTACCAAATCACACCGACAAAAACACCAGAAACTAAGTTTAAACATCACCATCAACATCCTTTTTATAGAAATCCCCTAAATCACTATATCCAAGAACTCCCTCCCCATGGATGCAAAAAAAAAAAAGAAAAAGCATGAACACAAATGAACACAAACCTAATACGCAAACACTTAGTACATTATCACCATCAACTGAAAACATATCTTGTACACACACATAACCAAGACAACCACCAACTCCAATCACCCATGTTCACTTACCTCAAAATCGCTCATAACACAGAAAAACACTCATTTTTTATAAACAATTTCACACAAAAAAAATTCAGATTTGGACAATATCCTAAGTTGCACTCACCTCCCCTAACCACCACACACTATGTCACACCTCACAGACCGACGAGCTCACCTCCCAGTGACGTCACACTCACACCATTGTGTTACTTGTGTTGGCAACATCCACCCAACCCCCTTGTTTCAACCTGTTGTACCCTACATTATCTAAGAACACTATATCCAAGACGATACCAATTTTAATGACCCCACCGACCAAGATCACAGAAAACACAACATTTTTATAATTATTCACACAAAAAACACGATCACCATTCCATATCCATAGATTAGACCGTCATCTATACAAACACTCCTCACCAGAACAACAAAATCAAAGATCATGCATCTCAAAACTACTATGATCAAAGAAAACACTATTTTTTTAAACATTCGCCCAAAAAATTAAGACATACACAAAAATACCACAACACTTCCACCACCATCGTGTAACATAACATGAGCACTATAAAGACATATCACTATCACAAAAATAATACACAGACACCCACATCTTATACATTTCCATCCACAAATTTAAGACATGAGACATACACACCAAATCTAAGACCTAAGACATTCACCTCCAACTAAGACATAACACACTTAACTAGACAAACAACCAAAACCTATACTTGACATATTTGCGTTATGAATACTCATACCGCAGTTAATGTTGCCTAACACATTACCTCATCCACATCAATCCCAAAACATCCTCCGTAGTTCATTCCGAATATCTCCTAGAGTTGTAGATGTTAACACCCGACGGGCCATCAACGACATAGGAGCCGAGTGCAACCTCTCCCACTCCAACAGCCACCGTACTACACTCTGGCCCTAATGTCATGATGGCCGTCGGGGTTAAAACAACTCTAGAGATATACGATGAATAAGGAAGGATGTTTTTAGGGAAGATGTGATGAGGAAATGTTGTAGTTTGAAAATACTAGTTTTAAAAAAGTATGGAATAAAATGGTCATAAAAAGAAGTTTACATAAGTTGATCAATATAGTTTAAAGTAAAATTGGGCATAATAGGGATTTAGAATAAAATTGGCAATTGAGTATTTTTTTAAAGTGAGGTAGAATTAATTGAAGACAAGTAATGGTTTAGTTTTATATAAAATAGAAGCACAAGTGATGTAGGTAAGTTGTAAAAAAGGAGAATAGATACTGAGATATTAAACACAAAATAAGACTATGAGGTAGAATGGTCGTTGAAATACAACAATGACAATCAAAAGTATTGGGGTATTAGAATTTTAGGGGGGCACAATTAATGAACAATAATAACACTAACGGTGGACTATGGGGTATATCTGCACTTTACTCTGATTCTGTTAGTCCAGCCTCACTTAGGAATGTTTTAAGGTCATGTTCTGTAGAGATGAAGTATCTCTTCCCAGTGGGCTGTTTCCTAACTGCGATTTTTCCATCCCTCACAAAGCAACTGGTGGATATTTTTTGGGCAATATCGTAATTTTCTTCCCCGATAAAGAGGTTTTGTGGTCTTGTTTTGGTAAGGCACATCATTGACGTAAACATCAGTTTTGGTTCTCGATCTTTACTGCTAAAACTTCCACTACATCATTTGAGGCATTCAGCAGCTCTGCGCACACAAGTGACTCTGCAATGTACAGGCCAACCCCCCATCCTTTGCCTGTTCACAATCGTCGCATCTGTATAGGTTGTAACCTGGTCTCCACATTTCGTTGTCCAAGTGATCCATTATGTGGGGTCTCAGTGAAGCCCGCGAACATTGCCTTTGCCTCTGCAAGCAGTCCACGGATAAAAGGTAATTTGTTGTTTGTTGCTGGCTTTAGAAGACCCTGTATATTTGCAAAGAAGAATGTCCTCGACTGGTGGTTATTGTTGGTACTGGGGGGGGTCCGGCATTAGTATCAGTAGACTGTTGGTTTTGGGTGAGGCATCGACTGTGGTTCCACTCCAGGAATGACGGATTTGGTGTACGATTTTCTGCCATTTCTGCCAGTTTTTTTATCTTCCTGGCACTAACAAACTCTCCCTCTTTTATGGCTGTGCTACCCGGTTTCCCATGGCCTGGATGATTTTCATATCTTTTTTGTCCCCTTTAGATGGTGTCCTGGCAATTTTAAGTTATTGACAGTCCTTTCCTGTACTGAAGAGGGACCATTTCAGGTGAAAAAGCTTTAACAGGAAGGGAGTTTGCATTTCCTGTTGTCATAATGGTCACGACATTTTCTAGGGTGTTCATAGTTGCACGTCCCATCTCTGTTTTTCCATATTTCCCATGCCTGCAGATAACAAGTGAATAGTAATGTGCACAGGCTTGGTTTCCGTTTAGCCCTTGGGTTTCTGTTACTGTATTCCCTGTTGTGCATGTTTGCCTGGGTTTTCAGTACTGAATCCCTGTTGGTGCATGTATGCCTTGGGTTTCTGTGACTGTATTCCCTGTTGGTGCATGTTTATCTGTCTTATTCCTATCCTCCCTAGCACCAACAAAGGAGCTCTCACCAGTTGTTTTTGGTAATATATCCTCACTATTGCTAGTGGAGTCCTCTTGTTTGCTATTTCCTGTGGTATTTCTAGTTTGCAATATTGGTTTTATATTATCTTTGGCTACACCTGATTCCCCACTACGGTCCTGTCTCCCATGAGGTCATTTATATGCATTCCATCCTGCGTACAATTCCCGACTACCTGGACAATATCTCCAGCTTCACCATTACTGTCTCCCAGGACAGCACCTCCAGCTTCACCATTACTGTCTACCAGAACAGCACTATTAGCCCCACATTTACTGACAACCAGGACATCACCTCCAGCCTTACAGTTTCGGTCTACATGACCAGCATCAAGGGCAGTACTATCCAGCCCAGACTTTTTATGTTCCCATCTGTTGTAGAAAGCTTCCAGGTTGTCTATGAAAGCAGCTTTGATGTTATCCTCTTTTAATACCAATGTGATATTAGTCCACAGATTTATCTCATTTGGACATACCCAAAAACACTTCCCTGTTTTAATACTTCTTGTAGCTAGTTCTTGGATATTTGCATAAGGGGCGTGACACCAATTTCCACAAAAATGACAATTTATCCATGTGGAAGCCCGTTTGTTTGATTGATTGCAGACTACACAGGGCTTCATAATGATTTGAATGGTTGAATTACTGTAATTCTACTAGCAACCTCTTGACTACTCTATTAATAACCTCCTTAAAGTGAAGCTCTAGCTATTTGTATTTCTATTTCTAACTGTACTTGTATGTTAGGACAGCTTACCGGAGTACGCTCCTGTTTTTTATTTATTGTTTGTGTTTATAAGGGCGCCTACAACTCCATCCGTTTACAGTCTGCTTTATTGTCCAACGAAACCGTTTGAAATCAGTCAAGGGTTCGGACCAGTCGAGGGTTCGGAACCAGTCTGATTTGATCAGTGGGTCACTTATTTAAAACATACTGGTCGGTGATTTGGGCTAACACATGAAGGATCTACTGAAGTTATCTACCCGAGTAATATGTGATTTGATTAATACAAAAAGTATAACTTGCGTGTTGAAGAACCGGTGATTGCTGGCAGCTCCTACAATGACGAATGGTCGACCTCAACCCTTGTTTATCAATCACTGTATCTAGCTTTTCTAGGTTTTTTCCGTCTCCACCACAATAAATGCTATATTATCACTATAGTTGACTGGTGGAAATTTTGGAGGAAGGACGCTTTTTCTGTAGTAATAATTGCTTCTCGTTATGTATATTGCGACCGCTGGTAACTACAGGTTATATGAGATTCAAAGTATACGTCTGGTATTTCAAGAAAATAGAAACTAATGAAAGTCACTCCACTCTACTAAGTACTATTACAATACTGGTTAGTTGCTACTACAACACTGTATTCTGCTAATCACTGGTATCACTAGATTATATGCGAGTACACTAGCAGGCCAGGAAGATTTAAAACAGCTGACCAGTGTGGTAAGTTTCTGGCGACTTCTGGCACCTGCCTCTATAGGCTTATCACTTCATTTACAAATTCACCTATTTTCAAATGACACTTTAGCCTTTATTATCTATATACTATTATCTATACTAGGGAGCCACTGTAGTATACACTATACACTATGTATGCACAATATTATCAGGGAGACTGATACTGGCCAGTTAGGTATGTTGTAATTGGATAGGTTATGGGTGATCCAGCTACATCAAGTGACCACCAGAGAATATCTGGTAAGTGGTGGGATTAAGTACATGGATATATCCATCAAGTATCCTTGATGGATATATCCATGTGTAACCTACCCTTCCCCCTTCATTCAGTTAAACTAATATAATCTATACAGTCCACAATAGCCCCGTACTTGTGGGTGCTATCCAATTTATACTGGTCTCGGATAGATATGGATAAGATTGTGAGGCCGAAGGGACCACCTGCAGGAACCAGGGGTGGTTCAGTTTTCTCACATGTCTACACGGGGTGACTACGGTAAACTATATGGCTGTTGTCTCCCAATGAGATTACTTGTATGCATATAATGTTGAGGTACATACAGGTAACACCCTAGAAAATTTTCCATATCTGCCCGCTGGTCCTTCCTGAACCAGATGCAATCAGTGAAAAAATTAATTGAATTAATTACTTAATAATTAAGTGACTGATTGAAGGAAGTGGGTATAGGGTACACAAGTTTAATCGATCGTGTGGTGGATGATAATTGTGGAAATTTATTTGGTCCCTAAAGTTCCACAGGACAGACCCAGCATGGCCGTACGGGACGGCTGAGCTGGATGGCCCTTATACCCCACCCAAAACAAACAGCATTCTCTCTCGTTGGCATGGATTGTTGGTAAGGTTATTTAATTTATAGATTTACTCTTCAGGGAAGGAGTAGGTAGTTTTACTGGTAGTACACTAATATTAGGATTATTGAGGCAACTGTAGATAATAATCATGTAGACCTAAGACCTTAACATAGGTAGTAATAGGCCGATAATGAAGGCAAACACTAGGATAAGTTAGCTAGGGAGAACTGGCAGCCCTAGTTTGAATGAAGAGACGAGGGTCTGGAAGAGGGACCAGCTCATTCTTCTTAAGACAGACACCACCTGGACAACACGTGCCGTGATCAGCAGACGGCGCCCCCACGTGTCTTCACATCTGAGACCTGGGGAAATCTGGTAGAGACACCTCGATGTACCGTAGATGACCTCCTCCATCAGGCCCATACAGTAAGACAAGACCTCCACCTTTATCTCGTAGATTTCTGGCCAGTGTCTTGGGAGATTGTGAGTGAGTGAGTTTACTGTGGGCCCGGTTGCAACAGGCGGTGCATGCCCAGTAAGTACCAGTGTCTCAGAGCAGTCTGGAAGCTAGTGTCTGAGTCTGCATAGTTATACATAGGGGATACATACCCTCTTGGATATAGGAATTTCTGAGGTGCAGGCAGGACACTAATTACGATTGAATATTGCAGGAATTAAGGCTCCCGGTTGCACATGGTTTCTGAGGGGAAGTCCAAAGGGGTTAAAGCTAAGCTTAGAGAAGTGAAGATCAGGATATATGCTGCAACACCAAGTTAGTCCTTTATACGTGCATGCAGGTGAGTTTCTTGCAACATCAATCATTTGTGAAAATCTGTCCTATAAGCCACTAGTGAGGCTGAGGTACCCACCTCAGAGCTCGGTGTCAACAGAGTTTGCCAGGGTAGGCGACTCACTTGGAGGCAGTCCACACAAATTTTCACAAAAGTGGTCCTTCGAAAACCGTGATGTGGAATAGCTAGGTTAAGCTATCATAGCTACCTGGAGTTTACCTGGAGAGAGTTCCGGGGGTCAACGCCCCCGCGGCCCGGTCTGTGACCAGGCCTCCTGGTGGATCAGAGCCTGATCAACCAGGCTGTTGCTGCTGGCGGCACGCAAACCAACGTACAAGCCACAGCCGGGCTGATCAGGAACTGACTTTAGGTGCTTGTCCAGTGCCAGCTTGAAGACTGCCAGGGGTCTGTTGGTAATCCCCCTTATGTGTGCTGGGAGGCAGTTGAACAGTCTCGGGCCCCTGACACTTATTGTATGGTCTCTTAACGTGCTAGTGACACCCCTGCTTTTCATTGGGGGGATGGTGCATCGTCTGCCAAGTCTTTTGCTTTCGTAGTGAGTGATTTTCGTGTGCAAGTTCGGTACTAGTCCCTCTAGGATTTTCCAGTGTACATAATCATGTATCTCTCCCTCCTGCGTTCCAGGGAATACAGTTTAGGAACCTCAAGCGCTCCATAATTGAGGTGTTTTATCTCCGTTATGCGCGCCGTGAAAGTTCTCTGTACATTTTCTAGGTCGGGAATTTCAACTGCCTTGAAAGGTGCTGTTAGTGTGCAGCAATATTCCAGCCTAGATAGAACAAGTGACCTGAAGAGTGTCATCATGGGGTTGGCCTCCCTAGTTTTGAAGGTTCTCATTATCCATCCTGTCATTTTTCTAGCAGATGCGATTGATACAATGTTATGGTCCTTGAAAATGAGATCCTCCGACATGATCCCCTCCCAGTCTTTGACGTTGGTGTTTCGCTCTATTTTGTGGCCAGAATTTGTTTTGTACTCTGATGAAAATTTAATTTCCTCATGTTTACCATATCTGAGTAATTGAAATTTCTCATCGTTGAACTTCATATTGTTTTCTTTCTGCAGCCCACTGAAAGATTTGGTTATGTCCGCCTGAGCCTTGCAGTGTCTGCAATGGAAGACACTGCCAAGCAGATTTCGGGTGTCATCTGCAAAGGAGACACGGTAGGCAGTGGCTGACATTCCTTGTCTATGACGGATATGAGGATGAGGAACCAAGATGGGAGCGAGTACTGTGACCTTGGGAACAGAGCTTTTCACCGTAGCTGCCTCGGACTTACGCTGTTGACACTACTCTCTGTGTTCTGTTAGTGAGGAAATATAGATCCATCAACCGACTTTGGACAAAAGGGGGGGGGGGGGGGGTGGGGGGGGGGGGGGGGGGGGGGGGGGGGGGGGGGGGGGGGCGGGTTTTCTTTTTTTACAACCATTTTGTGCGCTATTATGCCCATGGTCACACTTGTCGAAAAGGCCTTTTGCAAAGTCTGTATTATATTACATTCTGCCATTCTTTTTTGTCTTCTAGAGCATTTAGGAACCTTGTCCCCGTAGTGATCCCCAAAGTTGAGACAGACTGGAGCGACTAGTTTTTTTCTAAACCCATGTTTGTGGTCACCTGGGTTGTATTGTAACTGATGGGTTTTTTCCTAGATTTAGTGGTGATCTTGCTTCTTAGGACACTTTCAAAAGATTCTGGTTATGATATTGGGATGTTAGCGCCATTGGACTGTAGTTCTTTGCTGTTGCTTTCTACTACTGCCGGCCCGTTGGTTGGTGGAGTGGGGCTTATGTCTGTTCGTTTTAGTATACGGTGGGAGACGACGGGTTCCATGTGTCCATGCTCCTCTCCACAGTATTGAAAAAAAGCCTTCCGTGATTGGGGCTTCCTTGCCAGTTCCTTGATTAACACAGAGTTTTTTTTATTTCCTGAGTCCTGGCCCTGGGGCAGAAGTGAATGGGCATGTCCCCATTTTATCCCCTGTTTTTTCGGAATTCCCATTTGGCGTCAGATAGAATCATCCGGATAGGCTTGTGTTAATCAAATTTTTTGTGGCTTTCTCTTCGATAAAAAATTTCCATGTTGTTGATCTTTCGACTCATCCCAGTCCCCCCAGGAAGGCACACTCTCTGCCTCCTGCTCCTGTCCTTCAGGCTGGGTGCCCTGTCCCCCCCCCACTTGAAGTGCCTAATCTACGCTGTCCCCCCAACAACAAGATTTTTTTTTAAACCCTACCTTGGCGGTCCGTTCCCCCCTTCGTGATGCTCCGAAGTAGTTCCGACTCAAATTCGCCAGGTAAGCATTGCCAACCCTTGGGGAGTTTTCCGGTCCAAGGAGACGTTTTTCTTCGATGGATGCTCTGCAGAGGCGGTTGGGGTTGAGTCAGGGGGGGGGATGGGTCTCACTCACACACAATTGTCTGGCCGGTGCTCCTTGGTGCTCGTTGTGGCTTCCCGGTGGAGCGCTTCCATTCTGTCGGTGGGCGCCGGAGTGGGTTGGAAGTTTCCACGGTGGTCCATCTATATCTCGTTGTTTTCTGCCTCTCCAACCGTTTTTCTTGATTCCTCCAGCTTTATGGTTCCATTATTATGTCTTCCTGTGAAAAACGAGAGAAAATAATATTTATTTAAAATATCGAGCACATTTCATTCTCTATGTCAGTAAGATGCCCACTATATTTTTACGGGGACCTATCTAATCTCTGACATTTTGATCAATATACCGGAAAAACTTTTTTTTGGTTAGGCAAAAGTTTTTGTTTCAGTGGTGATGAGAATTGTAAAGGACCTACCCTAGTATGGCCAACAGGCCCTGCTGGCAGTGTTTCCTCCTTTCTTATGTTCTTATTTTTTGGTCACCGTATTACAGAATGGAATATAATTATGCTCTGGAAAATGTCTACACAAGGAGGATCTGACAAAGTTTGATTCCCTCTTGTATCAGAAACCTTCCCTAGAGGAGAGACTAAGGGCCCAGAATCTTCTGCACTCTCTAGAAAGACACGTAGAATTAGGAAAAATATGATGTGTAATAAATGTATAAATGGTGTATAAAATGGAAAGACAGGAATAATAAAGGGATGTAAATTGTGTGCTGAAATATCTTAGCCTACGACAGGACTCGCAGCAATGGTTTTAACTTGAAAAATTCAGATCCACAGGAGGAAATAGGAAAGTACTGGTTTTCTTGGTAATAGAGTTGTGGGGATTGAGGAGTGTTGGGGGTGCGGGAGTTGTTTCTTGAAGTAGCGTTTACGAGATTGTCCGTATTGATTAAGTTGGAGCGCTTCCTCGGTATGGGCCAGTAGGCCTTTCGGTCAGTGTTTTCCTACATTCTTATGTTCTTATGTTCCTTAATTGCTGGGGGATGTTGCCAGTCCGGAGGGCTTGTAGACATACCACAAATGACTAGGTTTTGGTTCTCGACCTTACTGCTAAAACTTTCCACTACATCATGTTGAGGCATTAAGCAGTTCTGTGGCAACAAGTGACTCTGCAATGTACAGGCCAAACCCCCCCCCACACCTTTTGCGCTGTTCACTCTGTCACATCTGTATTAGGGTTGTAAACCTGGGATCCAAATTTCGTTTGTCCAAAGTGATCCTTTTATGTGGGTCCCTCAGTGAAAGCCGCGAACATTGCCTTTCCCTCTTCCATGCAGTCCACGGATGAAAGGTATTTTGTTTGTTTATTTGCTGGCTTTAGACCCTGTTAATATTTGCAAAGAAGAATTGTTATCGGACTGGTGGTATTGTTGGTACTTGGGGGGGGATTTTTTTCCCGGCATTAGTATCTTGTACATGTTGGTTTTGGATGGGAGGCCATCGAGACTGGTGGTTTCCACTCCAGTAATGACTGGGATTTGGTGTACGATTTTCTGCCATTTTCCTGCCAGTTTTTTTTCCTCCCTGGCACTAAAAAACATCTCCCCTCTTGAGTGTTGTGGGCTACCCAGTTTTCCCATGGCCTGGATGTTTTGGTATCTTTTTGTCCCTTTAGACGTATGCCCTGGCAATTTAAGTTATAGCCACAGTGACCTTTCCCTGTACTGAGGAGGTACACAGTTTCAGGGTGAAACAGCTTACAGGAAGGGATTTTGCATTTTTTCCCTACTGTTTGTCATATGGGATGGCCATTTTCTAGGGTGGTACCGTAGCTGCACGTCCCATCTGTTTTTATTCCCCAGATTTCCCATGCCAGCAGATACCAAGTGCAAGTAAATGGTGCACAGCTATGGTTTTCCGTTTGCCCTTGGGTTTTCTGTGACTGTATTCTCGCCTGTTGGTGCATGTTTCCCCTGTGCTTAACTTCTATCATTCCCTAGCAACCCTCCCAACAATGGAGCCTCCCACAGTTTGTTTTTGGTAATATATCCTCACAATTGCTAGTGAGTCCTCTTGTTTTTGCTATTTCCTGCGGGTATTTCTCGTAGGCAATATTTGGTTTTTATCTCATCGTTTGACTACACTTGTTTCCCTACTATGGCTCCTTGTCCCCTATGAGGTCATTTATATGTAGTTTTCCTTCCTGCGTATAATTCCCGACTACCCGAGGACAAAAAACTCAGCTTCACCATTAAGTCCTCCCAGGACAGCATCTTCCACTTCACCATTACTGTCCTCCAGGACAGCCACTCCAGCTTCACCATTACTGTCCCCAGGACAAGCATCTCCAGCTTCACCATTACTGTCTCCCAGGACAGCACCCCCCAGCTTCACATTACTATCCTCCCAGGACCAGCACCTCCAGCTTTCATTCACCATTACTGTCCTCCCAGGACAGCAATTATCACCCACATTTACTGACTACCAGGACTTATCTCCCCTCTACATTTTCTGACTACATGGCCATAATCAAGGGCAAGTACATTCAGCCCAAACTTTTTATGTTCCCATCTGTTGTAGAAAGCTTTCCAGGTTTTCTATGAAAGCAGCTTTGATTTGTCCTCTTTTAATACCCTTGTGATTTATCGCACAGATTTATCTCATTTGGGCATACCCAGAGACATTTCCCTGTTTTAATACTGCTTGTAGCTAGTTCTTTGGATATCTGCACAGGGGCGTGACACCATTTCCAGAGGGGGACAAAAATGACCAATTTATCCATGTGGAAGCCCGTTTTTGATGGAACTGACCACATACTACTACACAGTTTCATAATGATTTGAATGGTTGATTTACCAATTCTACTAGGCAACCCTCTCTTGAATATTCTATTAATAACCTCCTTAAATGAAGCTCTAAGCTATTGTATTTCTGTTTCTAACTGCTTTTGTATATTGACAGCTTATACCGTCACGTTCCTGATATATATTTAATGTTGTGTTTTATAAAGGGCGCCTACAACACCATCCTTACTGTCTGCTTTATGTCCAACGAAAACGTTTGAAACCAGTCAGGGTTCGGTCGCATCAAGGGTTCGGACCAGTCAAGGGTTGGACGCATCAAGGGTTCGAGTACTCCAGTCAGGGTTCGGACGCAGTCAAGGGTCGGACCGAGGAGCAAGGGTTCGACCAGTCGATCTGATCTGATCAGTGGGATCGCTTATTTAAAACATACTGGTCGTGATTTGGGCTAACACATGAAGGATCTACTGGAAATTATCCCCTACCCGAGTAATATTTATTTGATTGATACAAAAGTATATACCTTGCGTGTTGAAGAAACCGTTGATTTCTTGGCAACTCCTACAATGACGAACGGTCGACCTCAACCCTTGTTTTATCCAATCGCTGAATCTAGCTTTTCTATTTTGTTTTTTTTTTTTCCGCCTCCACCACAATAAATGCTATATTAATCACTATAGTTGACGTGGGTGGAAATTTTGGAGCGGAAGGACACTTTTTCTGTAGTAATATTTTCTTCCTCGTTGTGTAGGCCCACAGCTTAGGAACCAGTTTAACAGAAGTTAGGTTAAGTAGCACCCTAGGCCCAAAAGTTACACAGAGCAAGGCCAATCTGACTATACACAGAAGTTTTTAATATTTGCAGTAATCCCTTACAGGCAGTTGCCAGTAAGCTAGAGAACTTGTGAATTTAATTATTTACAGTGATTACAAGTAATCCAGAGTAGAGACTTGTGTGTCAATTACTTACAGTGTATTTGCAAGTACCACAGTTAGGCTAGGCTTTGTACAATATTAACAACAGTTATAGTAGGATAGGACAGATTTTTAACCTATTTTATTATTTACAGGGAGTTTATAAAGCCAGGTTTAAGTTATACAAACTAGTTAGGTAGGATATACCTTATCCAACCGTCCACGCTAGACAGAATAAGCTGGGCGCAGTTAGGCCAAGCTATTTACATACATTATTCATTTACTGTTTCACAAGTTGAATTGTTGAATTTACTTGTGTTAACCAGTGATTTTAATTTCTAACTGCATTTTTATTGTGTATTTTCATTGCTTTGATTCATCATTTTAATGTGGGATTTGTGAATTGTACCTGAGACTAGGTTAAGTCCTGTAATTATTTGCTTACATTGTACAGGAAATTGCTAGGTTAAGCTTTCACATCGATACATATTTCAATTGGGATTAAGCTTGTTGAGAAGCCTTAAGACTCATTCATTCTTGCCTAATACCGTTCGTGCTGTAGGGTGGGCTAATTGAAGTACAAATTAGTACCGTGATCTTAACTAAACCGCAACGATGGTAGGTGAAGATGTAGTACCAGCTGTCCCAGCTCTAAGTCAATTAAAGCGGTCTATGGGAACCTATAAGGGGCGCCTTAGCAAAGCATGTGAGGAGTGTCGTACGGTCAGGCAAGATCAGGACGTAGACTGGGAGGCACTAGAGAGTTGCCTGAAACCTTTGGAGCAAAGACTGGAGGCCTTTGAGAGATCATTTATCCTTTATGAGACAGAGGCCTATACTACAGGTGAGTCTGAATATACAGTCGAAGTAGCACGGACGGACTATGACGAACGAAGGGCAGAGTGTAAAGCAGAGTTGAGACTCTGCAGGCAGTTAATAAAGACTTTGAAGGCCGGTACAGCAGGGGCAGCAAATGTTTCAAGGAACATGAACAACAGCACGCCTGTTAATGTGTTGCCCAGATTGCCCCAGTTGAATTTACCAACGTTCGGACGAACCTTAACAGAGTACATTGCTTTCTGGATCAGTTTTAAAGCCCAGACAGATGACAGAGACGATTTGTCAGATGCCGTCAAATTACAATATTTACGTTCACAGCTCAAGGGTAAAGCCTTGGACTTGGTCCGGCATTACCAAACCACCGACACCAATTACCACATGCCAAAGACCAATTAAGGACACGTTTGTGCAACACTGAGAGATAAAGGTAGCTATAACTTTATCGGTTGTTGGATCTAGAGGCTTGTCGCCATGACCGTCAGAGCCTAGAGAAATTCCAAATCGAAGTTATGAGTTTCACGAATAGTCTTAAAGATTTATATGATTGGGGTAAGTCGGAATGGTTCTTCAGTCAGGTGATTCAGAGGAAACTGGCTGGCACTACAGTGCATGAGTTACACTTAAAATATCAGACGAATAGGTTCACGATACAACAGATCGTTGAGGGGTTGGGAGATCTCGTTTCTCATTTGAGTATAGGTGTGAGAGAAGAGTCACCACCATCGCCACATAAAAACCCAGAAAGTCACTCAAAGATCTCGAGAGATCAGTCTAAAGCTCGTACGACTAACGTTGGAGTGTACTGTGGTAAAGAGGTGTCTAAGGTAAGAACCTCTAAGCAGAACCTTAGAGGCACTCAATGCCAGAATATGCGTGTTCTGCGAAGGCGAAACACTCTAGCAACGAGTTGCCCGGAGTATACACACTGAGCAATAGGCAACAGAGACTAAGGGAGTTGAGACTCTGCTTCAAGTGTTGTGGGAACACTTTGTGAGAGAATGTGGCACCCGGCTCAGTGAGTTGTCGAGTCTGTTGCAAAGGTAAGCACCATACTGCACTATGTCCCAATAATTTAAGGGAACCCCAGGCTAGTAGGATATCTCTCAGGTAGAGAATAGAAAGTGAGTCGGAGCCTGAAATGGTAGCCAGCGTGATAGTGGAGTAAAGTCTCTAATCCGAGTGAGAATCACGGAGGTGCTGCCCTACCTACAGTCATGGCAAAGGTTGTGAATGGGCACAGGTCCGAAACAACCCAATTATTCTTTGACCCAGGAGCACAAGTATCCTTGAACAAAGAAGTTGGTGGCTAAATTAAAGTTGAAGGCCACAAAGAAAGTTAGTATGATGTTGGGAGGGGCTATAAGTCAGGTCCCACCCAAATCTTATGACGTGGTGGATGTCCACAGTCAAATTAGGTGGACATCGCAGAGAATTACAGCCTTGGTGGTAGAGACATTACCCAGGGCAATTACAGCGAGAGGTAGAAGAGAAGCTGTCCCCATGATAGCTGGGGGAGTAGTGATAATGAATACCAGTATACACTATGAACCGCCAGGAAGCTGAACCAGGTAGGTAGTGACGAACACTCGGCCACCTGGGAAAACACTTTTACAGGTACATAAAGAGGGAGATAGATTGCCTTTAAATCCAGGGAACCTCGTAACAGTGGGAGGAAAGGCTACCAGGGCATGTGGGTCACTGGGTGGGAAAGTACGGAGCCACTCAGTCAAGGCTAGACATACGAAAGACGCTAAAGTTAAAGGAAAGGGTGCTAAGACCACCGGAACCAACAAGTTTACACCCCCAGAGGTCCACACAGGGGAAACTGGATGGTTGAAGTTAGACCAGAGTCTGCTCGACGAGAGTGGCCGGAAGGCACTCGTGTCCAGGGTCCACTGTGGGAGCTCGTGGAAGGTGAACTTGATTTAGACTTAGCGCCAAACCTTCGCCGCGGGGAGGATGTGGAAATTTATTTGGTCCCAAAAATTTCCCCAGGACAGATCCAGCATGGCTGTACGGGACGGTTTGAGCTGGATGGCCCTTATACCCCTACCCAAAACAAAAAAGCATTCTCTCTCGTTGGCATGGATTGTTGGTAAGGTTATTTAATTTATAGTTTTACTCTTCAGGGAAGGATAGGTAGTTTTACTGGTAGTACACTAATATAGGATTATTGAGGCAACTGTAGATAATAATAATGTAGGCCTAAGACCTTAACATAGGTAGTAATAGGCCGATAATGTAGGCAAACACAGGATAAGTTAGCTGGGGAGAACTGGAAAGCCCTAGTTTGAACGAAGAGACAAGGGTCTGGAAGAGGGACCAGCTCGTTCCTTCTTAAGACAGACACCACCTGGACAACACGTGCCGTGATCAGCAGACGGCGCCCCCACGTGTCTTCACATCTAAAGACCGGGGGAAATCTGGTAGAGGGGCACCTCGATGTACCGTAGATGACCTCCTCCGTCAGGCCCATACAGTAAGACAAGACCTCCACCTTTTTCTCGGGAATTCTGGCCAGTGTCCTTGGGAGATTGTGAGTGAGTGAGTTTACTGTGGGCCCGGTTGCAACAGGCGGTGCATGCCCAGTAAGTACCAGTGTCTCAGAGCAGTCTGGAAGCTAGTGTCCTGAGTCTGCATAGTTTATACAGGGATACATACCCTCTTGGATATAGGAATTTCTGAGGTGCAGGCAGGACACTAATTACGATTGAATATTGCAGGAATTAAGGCTCCCGGTTGCATGTGGTTTCTGAGGGTAAGTCCAAAGGGGCTAAAGCTAAGCTTAGAGAAGTGAAGATCAGGATATATGCTGCAACACCAAGTAAGTTAGTCCTTTATATGTGCATGCAGGCGAGTTTCTTGCAACATCAATCATTTGTGAAAATCTGTCCTATAAGCCACTTGTGAGGCTGAGGTACCCACCTCAGAGCTCGGTGTCAACAGAGTTTGCCAGGGTAGGCGACTCACTTGGAGGCAGTCCACACAAATTTTCACAATAATTAGCCCAATTAATTGCTAGCACATGTGTGGCTAGGATTTATACAAGAGTAAAGTGCAAGAATTACTCTCACAAGGTGTCTACTTAAGTTAAGATAAGATTTCGCTCGGATTTTTAACCCCGGAGGGTTAGCCACCCAGGATAACCCAAGAAAGTCAGTGCGTCATCGAGGACTGTCTAACTTATTTCCATTGGGGTCCTTAATCTTGTCCCCCAGGATGCGACCCACACCAGTCGGCTAACACCCAGGTACCTATTTGCTGCTAGGTGAACAGGACAATAGGTGTAAGAAAACGTGTCGGAATTTCCACCCGCCGGGAATCGAACCCGAGCTGGGTCTGAGGAAGTTAGTGCGGCTGGCAAGTCCATGGATGCCAAAGCAAAGAAAGCATCACTACAAGCTCGGAAGGGTCATGTTACTAAATCATACAAGTGTATGGAGTTAATGGAACAAGAAATGGTAAACCCTGATGAATTTAAGTTGCACCTAGATGCCTTAGAAAATAGATATGAGTCATATAAATTGTGGTATAAGGACTGTGAGAGAGATCTACTGGTGAATTGTGCAGATGATGCTGAAAGGGAGCAGCTGCTGGATCAATATTATGAAGTGGAGGACAACATCGTGTCCTGCAAAACTAAGGCTTTAGAGAAGGTAAAGGGTTTTAAACAATGTTGTTGGTCAACCTATAAGGAAAATCAGAGGTGTCTACCAAAACTCCCAGAATTATGCATGCCTTGTTTAATCCGGGAGAAAACTGGGAGGAGTTTTTGGTCTATCTTTAAAGCAGTCGTTTCATGATAGAGTGATCTTGCAAGTGTTACCAAAAATTTTGCTATTTTAAAAGGGGCAAGTAAGGGGGGATGCGCAAAGTTCTCATACAAGCTTTCCCAAATGTAGATGACTCCTATAGTGAGCAGTTGACTTATTGGAGGTCACTTATGGTAACTTGGAGCAAAGTAGGCTGGATCTAGTAGCTATTTTGGCTAGTTTGAAGACCCCTAGATCACAACCGCAACGGCTTACAGCAATTTTGGATCAAACTAGAAAGCACTCTTAAGACCTTGAGTAATAAATATGATTGGGGGAGCAGAGTGATTGTTGAGTGCCTTGATTCCGAATAATTGAAAACCCCAAACAGTAGAGTTGGCTATCAACAGATATCACAAGGGTTACTTCGGGTTGGAAGAAATAAGAGTGGGCCTGCAGGAGCTAATTGTCCAACTGCAGACCAGCCAACCCATTACCTCTAGGAATACCACGTCTACAGACCCCAGTGCACCTGTCAAGTTCTACAAAAGGAAAATTTATCCCAATATCAATAATCATAAGTCACCTACTAAACGGGATTACGTAGGCACATATCAAGTGACAGGGGCCAGTAATAGTGGTTCTTCACATCAAAGCAAGAGGAGTAAGTACCACAATAAGGGTAGCCCAGTTGATAAGAGGTCAGGCAAAGAAAGGAGAGATTGTATCTTCTGCAACGGTACTCATTTCTCTAAGAACTGTAATGCCTATAATTCATGGGATGTTAAAGTGGAAAGATTAGAAGAGTTTGCTAGATGTATCAGGTGTCTAGGAAATCATAATGTAAGGGATTGCAGTGCTAACTTGCACTATTGTTATCAGTGTAACAAGGGAAGACACCACATAGCTATGTGTAAGGGCAGATTTAATTTTAATGATGGTAACAATAATACTGATAGTGATAATAACCCGGACACAACAGTAGCCAACGTAGAGATTGCAGCAAATATCGGTAAGGATGGCCTAGCTGAGGTAGCTTTTTTTACATTTTATTTAAAAAGTAATATTACAACATAATACACTATATACACTATATACACTTGGAGCCACCTAGGATGTTCATCATGCATAAATAAAAATCAGACAAGAGCTTTGTGGTTCACATATGTCATCCTACTACAAATGTGCACTAAAAGACATGCTATAATAAATCATATACCACTATCTCCTCCACCACAATAGATATTATATAATCACATAGCTAGACCTATAACATATATGTTTAGGAACATATTTTATAATACTTAAAACATTATGACAAAATAATATTACAAAACATCAATACACAAATAATATAATTACCATACAAACATGCATCCTTATACCTGGACTAAATTTCCCTTGTATCGTAACTCTCACAGAATGATAATACACGAGATTCTATGAACCTTCTAACACAACCATCTTACATCACTTTTGTCTGTTGTATACAATGTACCACTAAACACCACCTTGACCATCCCTCAAATGCCTTCCACTCAAGGCTTCCTAACCATAATATTGCCACTTACGGCGTACATTACACATTACATAATAATGACGGTATTTATACCAGAGCTTATTATTATTATTATTATTATTAAAGATTAGCCGGTATTCTCCCGGCCCGGGCCTTTTCCAAGTGGTGGCCCGGCCTTGGCTCCCTCTTTAGGGAGTGTCTGAGACCTAAGTCTCCCATGGGAGGAGGCACAAGTACCTCCTCATCTTTGGGACCAACTGTCCCCAGGCCTAGCCACAAGCTAGGCCTCTCTGGTCTGTCATCCCCGCCCCAAGGGGGCAAATGGGAATGACAGTCTTATGAGCTAAAGGCTCGGGCTCAGGTACCTACCCTACCCTAGAAGGGTTAAGCATGGTATCGATCATACCAGAGCTATCAATACTAAATTAGATATTTAACAAAGTGTCGCATAACACTGAAGAATTTTTATTTATATGCTATTTAAAATCATACATAAGACAATATGTTAAGATTATATTCCCAACACTTATGACGATTTTTTATTTTTTTTATATTAAAGAACATTACTTTCACACACTCACACTACATTCACACACATTCACCTCCATACCCAAAGCACTTCACCCTTGCACACAGTTTTACTTGTTCCATTCCTGCAACAACAACCGGAATCAGACTAGTTACCACTCAACCATAATCCGTTACACTACATACCATCCACCCTTGTCATTCGCTAAAACCATTCCCATACACGCCACCACCACTGAAAACCCGTGAAAACCCGACTACCAAAGAAAACCAGTCCCCTACATGGTTATCACTGTACTAATTGCAGGGGACGACTGACTGTAAGCTATCTGTAGTTCGCTGGAAAACAAGCTCCCCACTGACTCCCATAAATAAGTTTGTTCCTACCAGCAGTCCTGTATATATGCACTGCAATTGCCTTAATTCGAATCCTACCCCCAGCATCTCTCATTCCCCAGGAAATATACAGAAAATCCACTACCACATACATAATCGCCCTTTTTACCTCCCGTGATACCCCTTTTACCTCTAATGTTAAAGCTCGCAGGGTCTCTACATTAACCCCACCTAGCAGACAAAAAACCCTCGCCAACCACATCCATACCTCCCTCAATTCTTCACAAAAATAAACCACATGAAATGCCGTTTCCAGCTCACCTCACTGACTGCAGGACGGTTCCCTCACGAAACCCATTAAACTCAAAACTCTTTTGAAGCTAGGATCCCCATCATGAATCTGTATACCAACTCACGTACCCTAGGCATTAACCTGAGCCTCCGGAAGTCTTCCCATATCGTCCCCAATCATACAATGGATAGACCGATACGCCCTGCAGGATTTCTGTCCTCCCACTCAATGATACCAAACGCCCCACTTTAAGTCACTCAACATCTTTAACCAATAACAAAACCCTCAGCATATCCTCACATTCAATTAACTCTTTACGTCCCCACCATCTCCGCACATCCCCCATCACCTTCCCCACTCTTACCCCTCTTTCCCCTCCAGCCCTGACGAATGACTGTTTTACATATATGGCTTTCACCCTCGGCCCCAATGCTAAAAGACCCACTCCCCCTCTGCGCACATTCGACATCACCACTTCCTTGCTCAGCCATGCCCTCCCAAAACCCCAAACATAACATATAGCTCGTCTCTGTATTTCTTGTACGTCCTGTGTTCTCAAAGGATACACTTCCGCTATACCCCAAACCTTACTGTAAACCAGCGAATTAACTATTACCGCTCTCTGCTGTAATGTGACATCTCCCGCCCATAAACCCCTTAATCTACTCACTACTTTCTCCACTACCCTCCCTGAATTTACCTGCCTAGCCTCCTGCGCATTCGCCATGTATAAAACTCCACAAATCTTCAAATTATCCACCACTGCCCACCCAAACTCCAACCCCAAGCCCCCCCCCCCCCACCCAAGCACCCACCTCCAGTAAACATGATTTTGCCCAATTAACTCTCATGCCAGATGCCTCCCCAAAAATCCCCAACACCCTCCCCACCGTATGCAATCCCTCCACCCCTTCTATCAGGATAGTGGTATCATCCACATACACCACAATGCCTAAGCGCCCTTCCCTCTCCCACCCCCTCAATGAGCCCATAGAACGGATGTTGCATGCACGTAAACAGAATTTGTGAAAGAGGGCACCCCTGCTGTAATCCCCTCTCCATTTTAACCAGCCTTCCGAATCTGCCATTAACTTGGACCCCTACCATAGCCGATGAGTATAGAGTATCAACCCACCGTGCCACTCCCAGTCCAAACCCCAGACGCAACAAACAAGCCCTCAAAAATTTTCTATTCACACAGTCATATGCATTCTCCCAATCAATGCCCAAAAGTCCTCCCCCCTCACAACCCTCCAAAAAGTCCCTTATGCACCCATGCCCAACTCTCATACTTTGTCCTGGTATACCCATCTGACCCCTATGTACAACCCCACTAATTACCTTCTTCATCCTATTACCTAATATCTTTACAAAAATCTTGTAGTCAGAACACATTAGTGAAATAGCTCTATACGCACTTAAAACACCCCCCACTTGCTTTTTGCGAACCAACACAATCACTCCAATACTTTGTGTCTGACTTAGCTTGCCCTCCCACAGCATACAATTCATGACCTCCACCAGACAATGAACTCTGTAAAAATCATTTGAAATCCCATCGATGCCTGGCGCTTTTCCAGTACTCATGTTAAACACTGCCTCCTCAACTTCCCCCACACTAATCGCTCCTCCCATCTTCATCCCCTCCACTTCTTTCTGCCCTAACCCACACCCCCCTCCCTCCAACACTTCCTCAAAAGCATAGCCCTCCCCCCTCTTTCTCCATTTCTCTCGAAACCAGCAATCAGTATAATTACTCATGCTTTCTGTAGTAGTAAGCACCTGACTCTTATGATATCCACCCATATCCTCGCTCATCTCTAATTGCAAAATAGTTGACTCCTTCTGCCTTACCCTAAAACGTCTTAAAACACTTCCCAAAGGTTTATCCCCCCACAATTCAGTCTCTAATCCTGCCCTCACTCACATGGCATCAAATCTGTCATTGTGTATCTCCGCCAGTCTCCCTCAAAGTTGCTCCATGGTCCCATACTGCCTCCCCACTTCCTCCTCATAACACTCGTTCAGCACACCCAAAAATTTTAACCTATTCCCAATTTTAAAGGCCTTTTCCCGGTTAAGGGAAGCAAAAAAACCGCAAAAAAAGTTTAGCTTATTTATCCTTCACCAATTTTAAAAAGCAATAGTACACTTGTAAGTAATAAGTTAGGCCGTCCGGTAAGAAAGGCAAAAAGAAGCCACAAGATAGCAGACCGTCCCAAACCCATCTAGAATGGGAATGACAAGGGCAAAAGGGGGAATTCCCATACCCTCTTTGAAAACCCCCTTCAGGGGGAAAAAGGGGGGGGGGGGGTTTAAACGGGGGGGAAATTTAATTTTGGGGGGTTTGGGGGGAAAGGAAAATGGGGGGCCACCCGAAAAAGGTTATTTTGCTGCCCCCCCCCACCCCCGGGAAAGGGGGTTATGCCCAAGGGGAACCCGGGCCCCCCTCACAAAAAAAAACCCCGTTTTCCCCCCCAAACCAACCAAAAAACTCAGCCCAGGGCCAAAAGAAACCCCAAAACCGGGGAACAGCGCGGGCCCGGTTCCCCCAAAACAAAAACCCACCCCCAAAAAAAAAAAACCCCAAAGGGGGAAAAAAAAAACTTAAAAAAAAAAAAAACCTAAAAAAATTTTCAACCTCGGCTAAAAATTTTTTTTGGAAATAAAATTTAATTTTTGTTGTACTCCCCCCCAAAGCAAAAAGTTGTGTTGTGATTCTCAGGGCTTGGAATAACAAGGGGTTTGTCCCCGGTACCAGCGAGCTCCCCAAAAAAGAAACCCAAAAACCAACGGGGGGGTTTTTTTTTTGGGAAAAACCCTCGGGGGGAATTTGTAAAATAGCATTCCCTCCGCCCATTTGTAATGCCCCCCCCCAAAAACCCCCAAAGCAAAGTAAAAAAAATTGGGGTTAACGGAAATTGGGGGCAAAAAAAATTTTTTTTAATAAGAGGTTAAAGGTAAAAAAAGGGGAAATTTTAACTGGTAAAAAAGGGGGGCAAAATTGAAAAATTCTTAAAACTGAAAACCCTTTAAAACCCCTGGGAATTAATTTTCCAAACATAAACTAATTTTTTAATGAAAGAATTTAAAATTTTGGGAAAAAATTTAATAAAACTTATGGAAAAAAAGTAAGGGCCTCCAAAAAAGTTTAGTAAATTTAAATTTTAATTTTTTTAAAAAAAAGGGGCTTAAGTCTTTTTGGGGGGCCCAAGTTTAAAAAACCCCAAAAATAAGGATTCCCCCAAGGGCCCAAAAGTAGGGAAGTTTCTGGAATGAAGGGGGGGATTTTTCCCCAAGGGGAATTTACTGAAAATCCCTTGGAAATTTAAAAGGGCAAATTTCCTTCCCAAAAAAGGTACCTGATGAAACCTTTTTTAAGGTTAAATTTGCAAAAAAGGCCACCCACAAAAGGAGAGGGAAGCCTTTTGTGCCCTCCCCATTTTAAACTGTTTTTCAATAAAAACCCCCCATAGTTTTTTTTAAATTTAGTTTGAGGGAAAGAGGGATCCCCCAAAAACCCCCGGGGGAAAACAATTTTTCCCCGGCCTGAAAAATTTTTTAGGATTACTGGGGGGGAAAGTTTTAAAGGGTTTTTGTTTTCCCCACATAAAAGGGTAACCTAGAAAAATTTTTTGGAATAAAAAAATTTGGGATAATGTGAAGATTTAAATTGGTTTTTGTACAAAAAAAACCCCCCTTTTTAGGGTAAAAACCTTAAAGGGGAAAATTTTTGAATTTTTTGTTTAATTTCAAATGGGGGCCCAAAAACAGATTTTCTGGGAAGGCGAAATTCTATTTTCGGTTTTAAAAGGTTATTTTTAAGGGGAATTTTTGTTTTTGATTTAAAGGAAAAAACCCCTAAAAAAACCCCTTTTTTTTTCCTGCTAGGTCCCCTAAATCTAGCTTAATTGGGGGGAAGGGGGGAAAACGGGAGGAGAGGGAATTGGGAGGGGGCCCCCCGAAGAGGTTTTGGGGGGGGAAAAGGCCCCGAAGAAGACGGGTTGTAGGGTGTTAGCTAACGTTTCCCCCATCCATCCTTTTTGAGCACCCGAAGAGGGCCTCGTAATTTGCCCAAAGAAAATCAACGGACTATACCCGTAGACCTTGCCCCCTCCGTACTGAGAACACAAAACGTAGGATTCATCCCAATCTTCGGAAAATGCATCAAAAACTTCTCCATTGTTTTTTAATTTTTGGGGGAATCTTTCCAAGGGCCTTGGACTGAGGGTGATAGGGAGTGGATAAGTTGTGAATTATCCCCCAACCTAGTTTTAAACTTCCCCAATGTTTTGGGGAGTGAAATTTTGTACCTTGATCATTTGTATAGTTTTAGGAATGCCAAAACAAGAAAAGAATTTTGTTAAAAAACTTTGAGAATACTTTAGTATTGAACTAAGCATAGGGATTGCTTCAGGATATCTGGGTTTCTTTTTTCCATAAATTTAAATAAATTGGTTTCCAGACTTTGACTTTGGGGAGTGGGGCCTACACAATTTTAATTTAAAACTGCAAAAAAGGTTCCCATCAGCAGGTTGGGTTGGAGGGTGCAGGTTTAATGGAATTCCCGGTTTTTTCCAACTTGCTGAATTCTCGGCAAAACCTATATGATTTTTTCAAATCTTTCTTTAATTTTTGGGCCCAATAAAATTCTTTTGTGATTCTATACAAGGTTTTTTGAAATTCCCCAAGTGACCCCTAATGACGTATTATGAGCTATATTTAATATTTAGGGCTATACTTGGTTGGGAACCCCTAACCTGTCGTATAATTGCCGCCCTCATCTCCCTTTCCAGTTCATTTCAGACCAAATAACATTTTAATTCATACTTGACGGATGACCCAAAGAGGTTTACCCATGGCTGTAAAAGCGAAATTTTTTAAAAAAGGGTCCCTTTTGTTGTTCCTCCCCAAAGGGCGTCCCCCCGGGCAGGAAACAAACATTGGCAACCTGCAACCCGGGGTTGAAGGCTTGACGGGTCGTTCCTTTTATTTAGAGACTCCGGCGGTGGGTCCTTTAAAAACGTGGCTATTCCGAGAACGGGGTCGTCCAAGGATAGGAATTCCCCAGACAACCCCTTTGGGTGTTTTCCCCAGTTTTGGGCCAAAACTGGGGAAACATTAATCATTATAGGGTTTGGACACAACTAAACAGTAGTAAGTTATTACCCCGTAATAACATGGCTTTTTCATGGGGAAAACCTTTTGAGACACCTACGCGACCAGGGGAATATTTGACTGTACATAAATTTTATGCAAAAGGGCAGAATATATAGCTCCTCCAACGTTTCCCAAAAAAAAGAGGAAATTTAAAGAATATTTTCTGAAGGGTAAAATTCCTTTTTCTGACAAATAGAATAGCTCCAGTATCTTAAAGGGATTTACTTTAGTTGGTTCTGGTTTTCCCCGAAGGGAAATAAGACTTTTGCAATAATAAGGGGCCCTACCTTTTTTTACTTCTCTAGGGACTGTAATGGGATTTAAGATTTTCCCATGGGTTGAGGTTTTGGGGGCGTTTTTAAATATGTGACCCACTTTTTTACACCCGAAGCAGACGACAGGTTTCCCCCTTTCTCCCTGAACGTTCAATGGTGTCGTTCGGCTGGGGTCTCTCTGATATTTTTTCGAGAGCTCCATAATGTTTGCCTCTCCGCAGGGGGCCCTATGTTGAGAAGCGGGCTTTACCAGTGATTTTTTGGATGACGTAGACGCTCCCCTCCGGCTGCACTTCATTCTCCCAAAGTTGTCGATCCGCTCACCCAGACTGTTGAAAAGAAGACGGGACCGCTCCCGGGCAAGGGGCGTTGTTTCGAAGGGGACAGCCCACCCGGCTGCCCCCAAAGCAGTGGTTAAACACGATCCGAAAGACACAACCTCGGTCCCACAGACTCCACGGTTTTCAAACAGAATAAACTCCCACTCCCCAAAGTTAGAGACACCACTCGCTTTTTAACCCGCTGGGAAAACTTTTGGTTTTTCTGTCTCACAAAGTCCACCAGGGATTTTTCCAAGCTGCCGCCTGTTTAATTTGAAGTCTTACGATATTTACTGGGGAAAATGTATATGCCCCAAACTGTGGTCTTCCTATTTGAAAATCAGAGAATTCAGGTCAGTTAATACCGACGTAAATTCCGGCCTTAAACCCAAAAATCTGTATGAAACCCAAAGCGCCCAGTGCTGTTCCGGCCCCTCAAGGGTCGAGCCCGATTTTTGAAGTTTTGAAAAATTGTCTGGTTCGGCCTCATTTAAGCGGGGAAAAAGCTGTACTGCTTTTTGTAAAAAAGAAATCGTTTACAAAAGCAAAACTGCCTCTTTCTCTTTCCCTACAAATTCTTCCCTTTCGAATGCCTCGTTCCCAGTTTGCCCACGTGTTTTTGCCAGCTCAAGTGCCAAGGAGCTGATTCACCTCGAACAACCAGCTGCACTATACTGACCACTTGCTCCTAGGTGTAACTTCCCATGCGAGAACATAGGATTTTTTCCCTAGCTGTAGAGGGAGGATTTTGATGTGCCTCCTTCTTTAATAAGTTTGTCACAATAATGAAAGCATTGCGCAGCTTAAAGTGCGTTTTTTGGGGAAAGCCAATGGGAAAGAGCAATTTGCCAACAAAACTGTAGGGACAATTTAGGTGGTTATGCAAAATATAGCCGCACCCGGCGCTGGGCTCGTCTAGGTGGCAAGTTATTGCTATGACGTACGAATACCCCAACTAAAAAGTTAAAATTTTCAAACCGGCTTAATATGCACAGACGATTTCCCGAATACCATCAAGCAAAGCCGACCACACAAATTTTCCGAGCGAAACGACACCCTGAAAAACTAGTACGAGCTGTTGAACGATCACAAATAGCAAGGGTGATCTAAGCAACTGACACCCAAAATTTTTTAAACGAAGCGAGCGCAACTAACAATGTTTCCGCACAAGCTTTTACCCTAAGCTCAAACCTTTCTCTAAGTCCAGCTCCACTCCCGGGCAGGCCCCCCTATTAAACCAGGTTTCAAAGGGCCCTTTTTCCCAGGGTAATGGGAGCAAAAGAAAACAGCAGAAAAAGTTTAGACTTATATTATCCTTCACCAAATTTTGAACAGCAATATGTACACATGTACAGTAATAAGTAAGGGGCAACCCCGGTAAGCAAAGGGAAAATGAAGCCAAAGAACAGACCCTGCTCAACCAGCTCAGAATGGGAATGCAAGGGAGACAGGGGAGCGGGATCCACAAACCTCTGCGATTGCCAATCCCACCTTCTTATTGGGTAGAACTGGTCACTAGTTAAACGAGGGGGCCCATCACAACTCTTAGCAACCTGGTTCGCTGGTTGGGGGAGATACCCGTAAATGGGGGTTTGTCCATGCGCCGAATAAAGGTTACGTACTCTTTGCATGCCACATAACCCATAACTCCACCTGGCCTCTTCCCATCCCCTATTTTTAAAGAATCCAGCAATACCGGCTTAGCTCGCTTCTCCCACCTTTCCCAAAGACAAACGACCCCCACATCCTTGATCCCCAAAAAGAGGGGCCACCAATCCCAAAGGCCTCACACACCCCCTCCCCTTTCACAAGTCTCGCATTTAATTTCCAATAACCAGTGTGTATCCTAACCATACCCTCCCAATCAAGATCCGCAATAACCGCCCTGTGGTCAGAAAACCCCACATCGAAGGTCCTAACTCCCAGAACGTGTATTGCCTCCATAGCATAGAGCCTACCCAGTCGTGCAGCATAACCCTTCGTACAAATGTATACTCAACCTCCAACCACCCCCCCACAAATCTAATACTCCACACCCCCCAACACATTGCATAAAAACCCCAACACACACCCCGCCCCCCTCGGTTCCACATCACTCGTATAACACAATTCCAATCTCGTATAACACAATTCCAATCTCCTCACAGTAACTAAAGCCAATCCACTCAAATAAAAAAGCAAAACATCCCTCACAAAAGTTACCTTAACTGTTGCATTTCCATCCGCCGGCATGTATACTCCTATAAAACAAACTCTTGTCTCACCCACTCTCCCTCTACCCGCCCCACCCTTCCACCCCCACCCTTTCCTCCCACCCCAACACACGTAAGGGACTGGTTTCCTTCACAGCCACAGCAACCCCCCCTTTTAACCTCACCGATCCACTCACCTATAACTTATATCCCTTCAAACGCAACTCACATCCAAACTTGTAATTATGCTCCTGTATAAAAAAATATATCCACATAAATCTCCTCAAAAAACCATTTTCCATTTCCCACTCTCTTAATCTCAGCTCTCAGGCGTTAACATTAATAAGAACATAAGAACGAAGGAACACTGCAGCAGGCCTACTGGCCCATGCGACGCAGGTCCAAGTCTCCTACCGGCTTAAGCCAATGCACCCAACCTAGTCAGGTCAGGTCACCTTGACTTAAGGGAGGAACACGGCAACCGACCTGGTAGCACAAGCTAATCAGGTCCAACTTACACCCACCCACACCCACTCATGTATTTATCCAACCTATTTTTAAAGCTACACAACGTTCTGGCCTCTATAAATGTACTTGGGAGTTTGTTTCCACTCATCCACAACCTTATACCAAACCAAATACTTTCCTATTTACTTCCTGAATCTGAATTTTTCCAACTTAAAACCATTGCTGCGATCCTGTCTAGGCTAGATATTTTCAGCACACTATTTACATCCCCTTTATTTATTCCTGTCTTCCATTTATACACCTCAATATATCTCCCCTAAATTCTACGTCTTTCTAGAGAGTGCAGATTCAGGGCCCTTAGTCTATCCTCATAGGGAAGGTTTCTGATACATGGGATCAACTTTGTCATCCTCCTTTGTACATTTTCCAGAGCATTACATCCATTCTGTAATACGGTGACCAAAAATGTGCAGCATAATCTAAATGAGGCCTAACCAAGGATCTATAGAGTTGAAGAACAACCTGAGGACTCCTATTATTTATGCTTCTTGATATGAAGCCAAGGATTCTATTAGCTTATTGTGAACACTTATGCACTGTTGTCTTGGTATTTCAGATTACTGCTAACCACAACTCCTAAATCTTTTTCGCAATCCGTAATATTAAGATCTACATTATTTAGTTTATATGTGGCATGGTTATTGTCCTATCCAACATTTAGAACTTTGCATTTGTCTATATTAAACTGCATCTGCCACCTCTCCGACCACTGCATCAGTCTACTCAAATCTTCCTGGATTGCTCTAATGTCCTCGTCAGAATGAATTCGACGGCCTATTTTGGTGCCATCGGCAAACTTGCTGATGTCGCTCTTTATGCCCTCATCTGTGTGGTTTATGTAGATTGTGAACAGAAGGGGGCCCAACACTGACCCCTGTGGAACACCGCTCGTGACGCTTCCCCACTCTGATTTCTCCCCATTTATGCAAACTCTCTGCTGCCTATTTGTCAACCAAGCCTCTATCCAGGAAAAAAATGTCTCCTCCTATTCCATGTGCCTTAATTTTCCTCAATAGTCTCTGATGTGGGACCCTGAAGTCCATATACACAATATCATATTCATTACCATGAGCCACCTCCTCAAATACCTTAGTGAAAAAAGTTAATAAATTCGTAAGGCAGGAACGCCCCTTTGTAAAACCATGCTAAGATTCGTTGATTAATTTAAGCTTTTCAAGGTGGCTACGAACTGCCTCGGCAATTATTGATTTCATAAATTTTCCCACTATGGAGGTTAGGCTTATTGGTCTATAGTTCGAAGCTAAGGACCTGTCACCTGCTTTGAAAATAGGTATCACATTTGCCATTTTCCACTTATCTGGCACCATGCCAGTTTGTAGTGATATGTTGAAAAGATTAGCCAAAGGTTTGCTAAGCTCCTCTTTACATTCCTTTAGAACCCTTGCATACAGTTCATCAGGGCCTGGGGATTTGTTAGGTTTTAATTTTTCTATTTGCCTAAGGGCCATGTCACTTGTGACCCTAATCGTGCACAGTTTATTATCGTCCTGTTCCACATAATTTATCATTTCTGGAATATCGCTGGTATCCTCCTGTGTAAAAACTGAGAGGAAGTATGTGTTAAAAATTCTACACATTTCCTTATCACTGTCAGTGAGCTGACCTGAGAAACTTTTGAGTGGGCCTATCTTGTCCTTGATCTTACTTCTGTATACCTGAAAGAATCCTTTTGGGTTAGTCTTCGATTCTCTTGCAACTTTAACCTCATAATCTCTTTTAGCTTTTCTAATTCCCGTTTTTATTTCTCTCTTTAACTGAATGTATCGATTTCTTAATTGCCTATCTCCTCTTTTGATTTGCCTATATATGCCTCTCTTTTGACCAATTAGATATTTTAATCTATTTCATCCATTTAGGATCATTTTTGTTTGATCTGATTTCCCTATTTGGAACATAATTTGACTGAGCAGCTAGAACTATGCCCTGGAAAGCGTCATATCGGCAACCATCACCACCTACCTGACCCTTAGTCAGGTCATTCCAGTTCAGCCCAACTAAGTAATTTTTCAGTCCTATGAAATCAGCCAAGCAGAAGTCAGGGACAGAGACTTGATTGCCATTATTAGGGGAATTCCATGATATATTAAAACTGAGTGATTTGTGATCACTTTCCCCAAGCTCATCATTAACCTCAAGATTATTAATTAGTGTTTCCCTACTGGCAAGAACCAAGTCAAGGAGGTTATTTCCCCTAGTTGGCTCTGTCAGAAACTGTTTTAAAAAACAATCCTGGATCGTATCAAGAAAGTCACCTGACTCTAAATTTCCTGTCAAATTACTCCAGTCAATCTGTCTATAGTTGAAATCTCCCATTAGCACAACATTTTCGTATGTAGATGCCTTACGAGTTTCGTCCCATAGAAGTTTACTGCACTCTCTATCAAGATTTGGGGCCCTGTAAATCACACCCAAAATTAGTTTTTCTCGGCCCTCGAGAAGCTGTAACCAAACAGGTGGCTGATGCTTCTAATTTTATATCTTGTCTAACAAAACAATTTAAATTGTCTCTGACATATATTGCTTCTCCACCACCCTGTTGACCCTGTCAGTGTGGAATAATTTATAGCCTTGTATGTGACATTCAGAGGGCATCTCTCTATCTTTCAGATTGAGCCAGGTCTCTGTTATAGCAATAATATCTATGTTTCCTGCACTTGCAATTAATCTTAGCTCATCTATCTTATTTCTTACACTCCTGCTATTAGTATAGTAAACCTTAAGGGAGCTAGTCCCTTGCTGCCCTCTGCTGTCCCCCTTTGTTTGCTGACCTGATCTATTGTTTTTATTTATAACTTCATGCTGAATGCCTTTTATACATTTACTGTTTCCAACCCTAGTGTTGCAACCTGCTTGTTTCCTACACAACACCATACCTCTATCTTCCATCAGTTTAAAATCATAGGCATTCACCAATGGCCTTCTCAATCGAGTTTTGTAAGTGCTACCCCCCAGCCCCAGAGAGATGTACCCCATCCTTGCATACATATCATGTTTGCCATAAAAAGTTGTTCCAGTTGTCAATGAATGGGATTGCAGTTCCTGCAGTATCTGTCTAGCAGCAGTTTACACCAATTGCCCTAGACAACCATTCATTTCCTACTCCTCTTCTAGGCAAGATGCTACATATGATTGGGACCCCTCCCTTAGACTTAATGAAATCTATAGCTGACCTGTACTTATCTAACAGCTCTTCTCTCCTACCCTTCCCAATATCATTTCCACCAGCAATGAGACACATAATGGGCTTGTTCCCATTACCTGACATGATATTATCTAGCCTGTTGACTTATTCCCCAACACCAACTCCAGGGAAACACACTCTATCTCTCATCTTCTTATTCCTATTACAAAAAGCACGGTCAATATATCTTACCTGAGAGTCACCAACCACAAGAATGCGCTTACCTCTATTAGCAGGGGCAGTAGTATCCTTACCTTCACTGGCCACTGAAGTACATTCATCCTGAAGGACAGAGAAGCGATTTCCTACCTTCAGATCTTCACTCTTAACTTTCCTTACTCTGATGCTCCTCCCATTACTGGGAACCACTCGCCACTTGTAGCAGGTGCTGGACTGCACTTCACTGCTGGTAGCCGTTGCTACCTCCCCACCTACAGCCTCCTCACAGCGAGAGACAGACTGCACCTCACTGCTAGAAACCTCATTCCCCACAACTCCAGCCACCTCACACTCTCTCCCAGACCCATTGAGGTGGACCTTCAGCCTCCTAATCTCCTCCTGGAGAAGCAAGACCTCCTCCTTCAACTCTCCAACCTCAATTTTTAAATCACTGCAGAAGCAACCATGCTTTGTAACCTTCCACGCTAATCCCCAAAGCAGCTCAGGGTCTGTGACCTCACATGACGACTGACCACTGACCATCTTGAATTATTACAATAAAGGCGGCTTCCCCCGCCGCTTTTGAAGGTTGCTCGAAAGACGTGGCTGTTGACTATAGCCACGTTTGTCACTTGGTCTATCCAGACCTCCGATCCCCCCCTTTTTCTTCGACCCTTGCAGCACCACAGAACCGGTGCCACCATTCCCCGGGAGATCTAGCACGTTTTTCCAAGGTTTCTTTCCAGATCTCTGCCCTGGCGTTAAGACATCTTCCATATCAGACGTCCCAGCTGCTCGCTTACGTGTGCCACCTCCACACGTTTGCCTCAGCATCCATGTCCTCCTGGTGCACCTCAACCACCACCGTGTGCTGCTTACTCTCGTTGCACAAAGTGTCCTCACACTCCTGTGCAGCTGCTACCCCCTCCAATACCCTCCCGTCCTTCTCCCCTTTCTGACTGTCTCCACCTCCCCAAGAAGTCTTTTAAAGACCTCGTCCAATAGACATCCTTTTTGTAAGTCACTTCTGTCAACAAAACGCACCGTAGATGGTCGCTCAGACACAGTTCCCACAGGTAACGTGGTGCACAGTCCCAACTCCGACTCCACTCTGTCTACTTCTTCACTCCAACTTCCAGTCGCCTGGCTTGCAGCTTAACCTGTCCCAGGTGCCAAGGAGCCCAGCGTCGTTCCACAGTTGTGGCGCCTGTTCCCTCCGTCCCTGCCTTTGATGACATTGGGCCGCCATATGGTCATAAGACCCGCACAGCCTACATGTCTGACGTTGTCATGCATAATATACATAAACCTGTGTTCTGAACTCTTTTCCCCCAGAACGTATGATGGGGACAGGGTTGTTTTCAGTGTCATCTTCAGTGAAAAGATCCCTCTGGCAGCCCCATATAAGGTCCATCCTTCAACACTCCCAACTCTGCTGAATGGATCTTGCCATACCTACGGAATACCTCCACAACATCATATTCCAAGGCCTCAAAGGGGACAATACTCACCTTTACCCACGTTACATAGCTTGATACGTCAAGAGGCAGACCTCCACTTGCAGAATTAACGGTCATGCCTCATTTTCTTGGAACGCATCGACTATGCTGGAGTAATACCCAGCACTCCTCTTTGAACTTGATAGAAGATCTTGGACACTCACATTCACTGCTACATAACCACACCATACCGTCATTCGAATGCCATACACATCGCGGATGAGTACTTGGGGCAAGAAGCACCCTGCATTGTAGAACTACTCAGGTACCACGTAACCAGCTCCACACAGACAGTAATTTACCCTGCTCACCATTTCTGTCCGCCATTTGATTGCTCAAAACAGAAAACTGTGCAAGAAAAACCAGATTAATTAAAGGTAGCCTACTGTGCAGCCCTTCCACACTGCCCAGGAGTGATGAGGACAATGAGGATCTTTACCTGTGTTATGGTGGTGATTATGAAAACAAGTAAATTCCAAAACTGTAACAGCATTACTGGATCGGGGATCACACACAACGTACTTCAAAAAACGTAATTGCCTTAATGGGAGAAGGTACAAATGAGATTATCTGCTATATCAAGTTACGGCTTTCTCTCGAATAAGAAGGCCCAGTCATACGACCCTGTTTATGTTAACTGGTCAGGCTGGACAATGAGAGAAAACGTATTAAAGCCGTAAATTGTTGATAGGCGCCCAGAGAAATATCTACAATAGGGCTTGGTAACGTTACTGAAATGCTTTTCTCAAGTAAGGTAACTTGGCACCTTCTGGTGTAAAATAATGATTCTTGGGAACCAATAGATAATTTTGATAGGGTAGGTGACTATAATGCCACCTTATTAAAGGGTATGACAAAGAAATACGGAGTCACCCTTCTAAGGACCGCAGGAGGTCACGTGATGTATAGCACAGTCTTCCACGTACTGAAAAAGAATGACTGAGGAAGCCATAAATACAGTTTACGTGTGTCTTACTCTGAAATATCACCCCATTGTAAATAATCTCAATAGAGGATGAAGTTGAACCACTTGTGTAAATATTATGGGAATAGGACAGCATGGGGATCATGTAAATGAAGAAAGTCCCAGATGATTCCTTTACTCAAGAAACAATACCAGAAGGATGTTAAATTTGCATCTTTGACAATACTGGGTGAGACCCCGTGGAAGCTGAACCATCAACCACCTACCAACTAATTACAGGATGGCGTATGGAGACAATTAAAGCTCAGCTCCGCGAACTGAGCAAGACACCAGACTGTTGACTGCTTATCGATGATAAAATTAATGAGCAGTTAAAATAAATAAATTCATAGAGGGCGGTGCCCCGAGCAAGCCCCGATTTTTGCCAACTATTTCCACATCACGAGTGAAGAAGGATTCTAAGACCACTCCTCTGAGATTGTTTTTAATTGTAGTGCCAGGTAGTAACAAAAATGTACCTAGTTTGAATGACTGTTTGATGACAGATTCCGTCCATTGACGGAAAAACTGGGAGACATATTATTAAACTTCAGTTTTAAGAATTATGCCTTACAGCGGACATACGTAAAGCTTTCCTGCAGAGGCTGACCGGGATTGCACAAGGTACTTATGGCCCGAGAATCCTAGTGACCCACTTATCCCCCTGCAGAATTTTCGCTTCAGGAGTGCATTGTTTGGTGCTACTCCAGTCCATTCCTACTCCAGGCAATGATAAATGCACACCTTAAGCGTACGGGTGGTCCCACTGAGTGAGTAATGGGTAAACAATTTATGTGGACAATTTCCTGGGGTGACGTCTACTGAAGATAAACTAATAAGCATATATGAAGTAGGTTAATGAATAATGCCAAGCTGCAATTAAGTCCCCTGAGGGAATGGACAGTAATTCGTCCAGTTAAGGCTCAAATAAATAAAGAACAACCTAAGTTGAAGTGTCTAAATGTTAGTAATGTGCTTGGGACTTGACTATGGGGAAAACAACAGAGAGACCTGTGTTATCGTTAAAGTCTAATAACTACAGCATGCCCAATAAAATTAACCAAGAGAGTATTACTTGGCAGAAGTTTCAAAATGCTTCGATCCACTAGGCCTAGTGTCACCAACTTTCAATAAGAGGAAAATTGTTGATACAAGAAGCTGGAAGCTTAAGTGTGCTTGGGATGAAACCTACCTGAGGAATATGATTTGAAAGAGGGAAGAATAATAGGTGATATGTAAAATTACCAATTTTTTGATTTTCCCACGTAATGGGGCCCCAGTCAAGAGGAGAAAATGTATTCCACTTTTTTCGGAGCGTCAAAATTGGGGTTTGGGACAGCCCCTTCCCTTTCAATGTAATAGTGCCATTTCTCTTTTATTTCTAGGCTAAGGTGGCCCCCACAAATCGGTCCCTTTGCCTCAGTTGGAATTAACACCTTTTTATGTAGGGTCAAATTTACCCAATTATAAAAAAAATAAATTGCAAAGAGATAAATATCAGCACCGAAATTTGTCGAAAGGGGTATCCTTCGGGGATTTAATGGAACTAAGTTGTGTAGTACAAACGGTCGCTGAAATCAATCAAATGCAGGAGAAATACAACATTTGGTCAGCATATTTTAAACCCTTTTAAATCACTTCCGGGTGACGAAATCCGGCGACTTCTTGTCTCGAGGTTTGACTTATGAAAATTTTTGATTCTTTATCGTGGTTTTTAAAGGGCCAATTGGGTGGGGGGAAAAAAATTAACTGGCCGTGGCAAAAGGCACATATTACCCCCTGCGAAATTACGGTGGCACCGCTCCATCAGTAGTCCCTCCTTACCATTGATAGAAAGGATTTTCCTTACCCAAGGTTAACGTGCAAGGTTAAATTTTAAATTTAAAGAAATAAAATATCTCATATAATTTTCCCCATCCTCTAAAAATACGGCTACAAGGTACAAAAAAAAACCCTACGGGATGAAAATAAATTAATGATGGAAAAAAAATTGGGAAAAAGGCTCAATAATAAAAAGCGGGGCGTTTTTGAGGGTTTTGTAAATTAGGTGCAGAGGCGTAAAAAACCCTAAATTGGGGGAATATACAAAAACACCCATCTCGTGCCCAAAACTCATCCCCTGACACCTTGATTGTCTTTAATGTCCATAATAACGGTTCAGGTGGGGTCGGGATACCTTAAACGTATTGGGGAAAATTTTTTGGGTTTTTCCAAAAGGACGGCAAAGTGTAAAAAGGGTTTCAATCTTTTGTGTAAAAAGTCGCCGGGTGGATGCCAAAACCCTACAGTATCCGGGTCCCCACCTTCCCCCAAAGGGAACGTTGCATTTTGGTAAAACCATTTGATTTGCCCGGAGTGGATATAGGGGGCCAACTTTTTTCCCAGTTTCCCAAAGGTGATTTCTATTTCTTGTACGCACTAGGGCTTCCTTAAATGGCTCAAGACTTGCCCTGCAGAACTTTCTACACTGTTCCAGAAATTTGGCAGCTAGGAATCCTGCCCCAAGATTGATGATCTCAGAAAATGCCCCCAAATTTTTGTGCGGGTGCTCAACACTTGATGGAATTAAATAAAGTGAGATTTACAACTTTGGGTTTTACCCAGCGAGGGTGGTTTTGGGAAAAAAATTACCCCAGAGCCCCTTAGCAGGGGGATTGTACGAAAAAAATGATAGGTACAGTGAAAAGTTCTTCGTAAGGTGCTACACAGGAGGAATCAATTTGGGGGGGAATTACGTGCAGGGTTTGGTGAGGCAGAGAACGGGAAACAATCCCCTCTGTATCTGAGCACACTCCCGATGCAGAGATCCTATCCCTCTCACCTAAAAGTGGGCGAAGGGTTGAAACTGCACCATCTATAAGATAACCCCGAGGGAAGTGATGAGGTTACAAAAACGTACCGGTTGGTGAAAGTTAAGATGTTAAATAATAATTTCCTTTGGGCCAATGTTTGGCGTAAAGAAAAAAATTTTTCTTACATACGGAACACTTTTATGGTGCCCAAAAAGGGGATTTTAAAACCCACGAACATTCAACCATGACATTGTTAATTTATACGAGAACATCGAACTTGTGGCCTCGGGGGAAAGGGATTACAAATACTCAGACACAAAGGGGTTTTTTCAGAAACGTCAAAGTGTGTGTGTGGGCAGGGAAATTTGCTACCATTAATAAATTTAAATTCCCTTTGAATTAAAGGTTCAAACCAGGCAGATGAAATTAAGGAAAGGAACGATGATATTGAAGACACACCAATTGGGGAAAAA
>NC_069466.1:30492197-30579726 GCF_026875155.1 Cherax quadricarinatus | reverse complement strand
CCCTTTACCCCAAAAAACAACCAGCATTCTCTCTCTTTTGGCTTGGATTTTTTGGGAAAGGTTTTTTAAATTTTATAGATTTACTCTTCAGGGAGGAGTGGTATTTTTACTGGTGACACAAATTTTAGGATTTTTGAGGCAACTGTAGATAAAATCATGTGGACCTAAGACCTTTAACTAGGTGTAATGGCCGATAATGAAGGCAAACACTAGGAAAAGTTGCTAGGGAGAACGGCAGCCCCCATTTAAAATGAAGAGCGGGGGGTCGGGAAAAGGGGGACCAGTCATTCTTTTTAAGAAAAAGACACCACCGGAAAACCCCGTGCCGTGTAGCAGAGGCGCCCCCACGTGTCTTCCATTGGGAACCGGGGAAAAATTTGGGTGAGAACCTCGATGTACCGAGTGCCCCCTCCTTCGGGCCCCCATACAGTAAGCAAACCTCCCCCTTTTACTCGTAATTTCTGGCCAGTGTTTTGGGAGTTGTGGTGATTTGAGTTTCTGGGGGCCCTTGAAAACAGGGGGTGCATGCCCAGTAAGTACCGGGTCTCGGCAGTCGGAAGTAGTGTCTGAGTCTGCATATTATACTAGGGATAATCCCCTCTTGGGATATGGGAAATTTCTGAGGCGGGGCAGGACACAAATTACGATTGATATTGCAGGAATTTAAAGGCTCCGGGTTGCAATGGTTTCTGAGGGGAAGCCCAAAGGGGGTTAAAAGCTAAGCTAGAAAGTGAAAATAGGGGTTTGCTGCAACACCCGTTAGTCCCTTTATACGGGCATGCAGGGGGTTTCTTGCAACTCAACTTTGTGAAAATCTGTCCTATAAACCCCTGTGAGGCTGAGGTACCCACCTCAGAGCTCGGGGTGTCAACAGAGTTTGCCGGGTAGGGGGATATTGGAGGCAGTCCACACGAATTTTTACAAAAAATGGTCTTCGAAAACCCGGGTGGGGAATAGCTAGGTTAAGCTTCAAGCTACTGGGTTTATGGAGAGAGTTCTGGGGGGCAACGCCCCGCGGGCCCCCTCTGTGACCAGGCCTCCTGGTGGCAGGCCTGATCAACCAGGCTTTGTGCTGGGGGCCGCAAACCAAGTACGAGCCACAGCCGGGTGTCAGGAACGACTTTTGGGGCTTTCCAGTGCCAGCTTGAAAAACGCCAGGGGTTGTTGGGAAAACCCCCCTTATTGTTGGGAGGCAGTTTTGGGAAAAAGTCTCGGGCCCCGACATTTTGTATGGGCTCTTTAAAAGTGAGTGACACCCCTGCTTTTTTATTGGGGGAGGTGCATCGTCTGCCAAAATCTTTTGCTTTTGTAGGAGTGATTTTCGGGGTGCAAGTTCGGACAGTACTCTAGGGTTTTCCAGGGGTACAAAATCTGTACTCTCCCCCCCTGCGTTCCAAGGGTTTTCAGGGTTTTGGAACTCAAGCCTCCCCGTAATTGGGGTTTTATCTCCTTATGCGCGCCCCGAAAATTCCTGTACATTTTCTAGGTCGGCAAATTTCAACTGCCTTTAAAGGTTTCTGTTAGGTGCGCAATATTTCCGCCTAGATAGAACAAGTGGGCCTGAAGAGTTCATCATGGGGCTTTGGCCCTCCCTAGTTTGAGGTTCTCATTATCCATCCCGTCATTTTTCTGCAGATCATTGAAAACAATGTTATGGTCCTTGAAGGGAATCCTCCGACATGAACACTCCCCAGGTCTTTGACTTGGTGTCTCGCTCTATTTTGTGGCCAGAATTTGTTTTGTCTTGATGAAAATTTTAATTTCCTCATTTTACCATATCGAGTAATTTGAAAATTTCTCTCGTTTAAAAATTCTTTGTTTTTGCACCCCACTGAAAGATTTGGTTGATGTCCGCCTGGAGCCTTGCAGTGTCTGCAAAGGAAGACCTGTCATGCAATTGGGTGTATCTGCAAAAGGGAAAACCGGTTTCTGTGGTTTCATCCTTGTCTATGTGGAATTTAGGAGAGGGGAAAAAGGGGACGAGTCGTGCCTTGTGGAACAGAGCTTTTACCCTAGCTGCCTCGGCTTTTTCTCTGTTGACGACTCTCTCTGTGTTCTGTTAGTGAGGAAATTATAGATCCACACCCCTTTTTTTTTTATTCCTTTACACGCTTTTTTGCGCTATTACGAAATGGTTCCCCCTTTTCGAAGGGTTTTCAAAAATTGTAATAATCATCTGTTTTTTTTTGTCTTCTAGTGCATTTTTGGGCTTGTCGAGTGATCCAAAGTTGGGACAGACGGGGCGACCCTGTTCTAAACCCATGTCCCCGGGTTGTGTAATGATGGGTTTCTAGTGGGTGGTGATCTTTTTCTTAGGACCCTTTCAAAATTTTTATGATTGGGTTTGTTAGTGCTATTGGTCTGTTTTCTTTGCTGTTGCTTTTACTGCCCTTTGGGGGTGGGGTTTGCTGTTTTTTTTTAGAACTGTGGGCGACCCTGTGCCATCCCCTTTTCCACAGGGGGAAAAAGGCTCGTGATGGGGGCTTCTTCATTTTTGATGAACACAAGTTCCATGATCTGGCCCTGGGGCAGAGTGCATGGGCATGTCATTTATCGCCTGTTCAAAAGTCTTTTGGGGTCAGGATAACATGGGATAGGCTGGTTAATCAAATTTTGGGGCTCTCTCATTAAAAAATTCTTTTTGTCTTCGACTCCAGTCTGGTTAGGGGTTTTGCAAAAAACGAGTTCAATTGGGACTTGAGTGCTCCTCTTTCCTTTGTGTCATCTGGTAGGCCCATTTTTTTAAGTGGGGGCCAATACGGGAGTTGTTCCGATTTTGATTTCGAAAGGGAGAAGAATTACTTTGGGTTTTCTTTCGATTTCATTTTTTGGTTTTTTTTCTTTCCCGCGTTCCTGACTCCTAAGGGGCTCTTTTAGCTTAAGTTCGATGCTTGTATTTCCTTGACCAGTGTCTCCCTCGATTTCGATTATTGACCCCTTTTGCCCCTTGTTATTCTTTTCCGTCGCCTGTAAAGGGAGCGCCTTCTCTTTTTATTTTTCACTACTCCCCCTTTTCTTTAAAGGGAAAAAGCCTTGTGATACTCGAGTGCCACCAGTTAAACCCCGTCTAGCATAAGTTGGGGTCTTGGCTTAGTATTTTTCCCCTTTACGGTTAGGACTTGGTTTACTTGGTCCCACTTTTTTTTTTGTTTTTGATTTTTAATTTGGGGAATGCTCCCTCGTGACTATTTTTTATGTCGGTTGGGGCTCCACGCATACATTCGAACCCCAATTAGTTGTGATCTGAGTTAAATTTTTTTTGTATGGTGACATTTCTTATCAGTATCATTGTTAGTGAAAAATGGGTTGTGTTTTTAGTTAGTAGGCTCTATTATTTGTGGTTTAAATTGAATTTTGTGAGAGATTTAAAAGTCGTGTGAGTGTGATTTTTTCTCAGAGCTCCCTCCTGGTGTTATTACTGCAAAAATATTATTTGCTATATTCCTCCTTTTAGGGTTAATTTGAAACCCCCCGGGAGCAAGTTGTTGGGTGCGGGAGCTGGAAGATTTTCCAACAGGGGTTTCAAAATTTTTAACAGTTTTCCGGAATTGCTGGGATGGCACCCGGGGCTTGTAGACTATAACAAGACATTTTTTTGGTTCTCGACCTTTACTGCAAAAAATTTTCCCTACTCTTTTGAGGCTTTAAGCATTCTGGAAAAACAAGGACTCTGCAATGTACGGGCCCCAACCCCCACCCCCTTTTGCCTGTTCACCTTCACACTGTAAGGTTGAAACCGGGGACCATATTTCGTTGTCCAAGTGATCCTTTATGGGGCTCAGTGAAAGCCGCGAACATTTCCTTGGGGCCCCTGCAAGCGTCCCCCGGAAAGAAAGGTATTTTTTGTTTTTGTTTTGGCTTTAGACCCTGTTATTGCAAAGAAGAAAAGTTATTCGGGGGGGGGGTATTTTTGGTATGGGGGGGGTTTTTTTTTTTCCCGGATTATATCTGTATCTGTTGGTTTGGAGGGGGCCATCGACTGTGGTTCCCTCCAGGAAAACGGATTTGGTGTACGTTTTCTGCCATTTCCTCCATTTTTTTTCCTTCTGGCACTAAAAAAAATCTCCTCTTGAGTGGTTGTGGCCCTTTTTTCCCCATGGCCTGGAGTTTTGTTCTTTTTGTCCCCTTTAGATGGTATGCCTGGCTTTTAAAGTTTTGCACAGTTTTTTCCTTTTCTGAAGAGGTACACAGTTCGGGGTTTGGGGGAAAAACCTTACAGGAAGGGATTTTGCTTTCCCTTTTGTCATGGGGGGAGGCTTTTCTGGGGTGGTCGTAGCTGCACGTCCCCCTTTTTTTTTTCCAGTTTTCCCCATGCAGCAATAAATGCAAGTATGTGCCAGGCGGGTTTCCTTTTTGCCTTTGGGGTTTCTGGACTTTTTTCCCCTGTTGGTGCAGTTTCCCTGTTTACTTCTATCATCCCTAGCACCAAAAATGAGCCCCCAAATTTTTTTTGGTAATATATCCTCACTTTTGCAGGGGAGGTCCTCTTGTTTGCTTTTTTCCCTGCGGTTTTTCTATTTGAAATATTGGTTTTATCTTATCTTTGACTCACTTTTTCCCTACTGGGGCCCCTGTCCCCATAGGTCATTTATTTTTTTTTCCTCCTGCGTTTTTTTCCCGATACCTGGAAAAAAACTCCAGTTCTCCATTACTGTCCCCCGGGCCCAAACTCCCCAGTTTCACCATTATGTCCCCCGGCAGCACCTCCAGCTTCACCTTTCTGTCTCCCAGGACAGCACCTCCAGCTTCCCCATTACTGTTCCCGGGGACAGCCCCCCCCGCTTCACCTTACTATCTCCCGGACAGCACCCCCGTTTACCATTTGTCTCCCCGGACGCATTATACCCCCATTTATGACTACCGGGGACTTCATCCCCAGTTTTACAGTTTCTGATCATGGCCGTATCAAGGGCAGTACCATTCAGCCCAGACTTTTTTTGTTCCATTGTTGTAGAAAGCTTCCCCGGTTTTTCTATGAAAGCAGTTTTGTGTTGTCCTCTTTTAATACCCTTGTGATTTTGTCCCAGATTTATTTTATTTGGGATACCCAAAGACATTTCCCTGTTTTAATACTGTTGTAGTATTTTTGGATATCTGCCCGGGGGGGGGTGACACAATTTCCACAAAAAAAGACAATTTATCCATTGGGGGAAACCCCCTTTGTTTGCTGACACAGACTACACACAGTTTCATAATGATTTGAATGGTTGTTTTTCCAAATTTACTAAACCTCTTGAAAATTCTATTTTTAACCCCCTTAAATGAAGCTCTAGCTATTTGTATTTCTGTTTCTAAACTGCTTTTGTATATTGGACAGCTTACCGTGCACGTTCCTGATATATTTTTTATGTTTGTGTTTAAAAGGGCGCCTACAACCCCATCCGTTTACGTCTGCTTTATTGCCCAAAACGAAACCTTTTTTGAAACCAGTCAAGGGTTCGGTCCAGTCAAGGGTTCGGACCAGTAAAGGGTTCGGGACAGTAAAGGGGTTTCGGACCAGTCAAGGGTTCGGCCCAGTCAAGGGTTCGGACCAGTCGATCTGATCTGATTCAGTGGGTCGCTTATTTAAAACATACTGGTCGGTGATTTGGGCTAACACATGAAGGATCTACTGGAAATTATCTACCCGAGTAATATGTGATTTGATTGATACAAAAGTATAACTTGCGTGTTGAAGAAACCGGTGATTTCTGGCAACTCCTACAATGACGAACGGTCGACCTCAACCCTTGTTTATCAATCGCTGTATCTAGCTTTTCTATTTTGTTTTTTCCGCCTCCACCACAATAAATGCTATATTATCACTATAGTTGACTGGTGGAAATTTTGGAGGAAGGACACTTTTTCTGTAGTAATATTTGCTTCTCGTTGTGTAGGCCACAGTTAGGAACCAGTTTAACAGAGTTAGGTTAAGTTAGCACCCTAGGCCCAAAGTTACACAGAGGCTAGGCCAAGCTGACTATACACAGAAGTTGTTATTTGCAGTAATTTACAGGCAGGCCAGGTAGGCTAGAGAAGCTTGTGAATTTAATTATTTACAGTGATTACAAGTAATCCAGAGTAGGAGACTTGTGTGTCAATTACTTACAGTGGATTTGCAAGGTAGCCACAGTTAGGCTAGGCTTGTACAATATTAACAACAGTTATAGTAGATAGGACAGATTTAACCTATTATTATTTACAGGGAGTTATAAAGCCAGGTTTAAGTTTTAGAAACACTAGTTAGGTTAGGTTTTTACCTTATCCAACCGTCCACGCTAGACAGAATAAGCTGGGCGCAGTTAGGCCAAGCTATTTACATACATTATTCATTTACTGTTTCACAAGTTGAATTGTTGAATTTACTTGTGTTAAAACCCAAATGATTTAATTTGTTTACTGCATTTTTTTGTGTGATTTTTCATTGTCTTGATTCATTTTAATGTGGATTTGTGAATTGTACCCGAGACTATTTAAGTCCTGTAATTATTTGCTTACATTGTACAGGAAATTGCTAGGTTAAGCTTTCACATCGATACATATTTCAATTGGGATTTGAGAGCTAACAGAGTACATTTTTTATTCAGAGCAGAGTCAATATAATAAAGGGAGTTGGTTAAGCTTGTTGAGAAGCCTTAAGACTCATTCATTCTTGCCTAATACCGTTCGTGCTGTAGGGTGGGCTAATTGAAGTACAAATTAGTACCGTGATCTTAACTAAACCGCAACGATGGTAGGTGAAGATGTAGTACCAGCTGTCCCAGCTCTAAGTCAATTAAAGCGGTCTATGGGAGCCTATAAGGGGCGCCTTAGCAAAGCATGTGAGGAGTGTCGTACGGTCAGGCAAGATCAGGACGTAGACTGGGGGGCACTAGGAGTTGCCTGAAACCTTTGGAGCAAAGACCGGAGGCCCTTTGAGAGTCATTTATCCTTTATGAGAAGAGGCTATACTACAGGTGAGTCTGAATATACAGTCCCAAGTAAGCACGGACGGACTATGACGAACGAAGGGCAGAGTGTAAAGCAGAGTTGAGACTCTGCAGGCAGTTAATAAAGACTTTGAAGGCCGGTACAGCAGGGGCAGCAAATGTTTCAAGGAAAAATGAACAACAGCAACGCCTGTTAATGTGTTGCCCAGATTGCCCCAGCTGAATTTACCAACGTTCGACGGAACCTTAACAGAGTACATTGCTTTCTGGGATCAGTTTAAAGCCCAGACAGATGACAGAGACGATTTGTCAGATGCCGTCAAATTCAATATTTCTTTCCCACAGCTCAAGGGTAAAGCCTTGGACTTGGTCCGGCATACCAAACACCGCCCAACCAATTACCAACAGCCAAGACCAATTAAAGGACACTTTTTGGCAACACTGAGGAGATAAAGGTAGCTATACTTTATCGGTTGTTGGATCTAGAGGCTTGTCACCATGACCGTCAGAGCCTAGAGAAATTCCAAATCGAAGTTATGAGTTTGACGAATAGTCTTAAAGATTTACATGATTGGGGTAAGTCGGAATGGGTTCTTCAGTCAGGGGATTCAGAGGAAACTGGCTGGCATACAGTGCATGAGTTACACTTAAAATATCAGACAATAGGTTCACGAACAACAGATCGTTGAGGGGTTGGGAGATTTTCGTTTCTCATTTGAGTATAGGTGTGAGAGAAGAGTCACCCCCATTGCACATTAAAAACCCAGAAAGGGCACTCAAAGATCTCGAGAGATCAGTCTTTAAAACTCGTACGACTAACGTTGGAGTGTACTGTGGTAAAGAGGTGTCTAAGGTAAGAACCTCTAAGCAGAAACCCTTTGAGGCACTCATGCCAGAATATGCGTGTTCTGCGAAGGCGAACACTCTAGCACGAGTTGCCCAGAGTATACAAAACTGAGCAGTAGGCAACAGAGACTAAGGGAGTTGAGACTCTGCTTCAAGTGTTGTGGGGAACACTTTGTGAGAGAATGTGGCACCCGGCTCAGTGAGTGTCGAGTCTGTTGCAAAGGTAAGCACCATACTGCACTATGTCCCAATAATTTAAGGGAACCCCAGGCTAGTAGGGATATCTCTCAGGTAGAGATAGAAAGTGAGTCGGAGCCTGAAATGGTAGCCAGCGTGATTAGTGGGAGTAAAGTCTCTAATCCGAGTGAGAATCACGGAGGTGCTGCCCTACCTACAGTCATGGCAAAGGTTGTGAATGGGCACAGGTCCGAAACAACCCGATTATTCTTTGACCCAGGAGCACAAGTATCCTTGATAACAAAGAAGTTGGTGGCTAAATTAAAGTTGAAGGCCACAAAGAAAGTTAGTATGATGTTGGGAGGGGCTATAAGTCAGGTCCCACCCAAATCTTATGATGTGGTGGATGTCACAGTCAAATTAGGTGGACATCGCAGAGACATTACAGCCTTGGTGGTAGAGACATTACCCAGGGCAATTACAGCGAGAGGTAGAAGAGAAGCTGTCCCCATGATAGCTGGGGGAGTAGTGATAATGAATACCAGTATACACTATGAACCGCCAGGGAAGCTGAACCAGGTAGGTAGTGACGAACACTCGGCCACCTTGGGAAAACACTTTTACAGGGTACATAAAGAGGGAGATAGATTGCCTTTAAATCCAGGGAACCTCGTAACAGTGGGAGGAAAGGCTACCAGGGCATGTGGGTCACTGGGTGGGAAAGTACGGAGCCACTCAGTCAAGGCTAGACATACGAAAGACGCTAAAGTTAAAGGAAAGGGTGCTAAGACCACCGGAACCAACAAGTTTACACCCCCAGAGGTCCACACAGGGGAAACTGGATGGTTGAAGTTAGACCAGAGTCTGCTCGACGAGAGTGGCCGGAAGGCACTCGTGTCCAGGGTCCACTGTGGGAGCTCGTGGAAGGTGAACTTGATTTAGACTTAGCGCCTACCTTCGCCGGCGGGAGGATGTGGAAATTTATTTGGTCCCTAAAGTTCCAAAGGACAGATCCAGCATGGCTGTACGGGACGGCTGAGCTGGATGGCCCTTATACCCCTACCCAAAACAAACAGCATTCTCTCTCGTTGGCATGGATTGTTGGTAAGGTTATTTAATTTATAGATTTACTCTTCAGGGAAGGAGTAGGTAGTTTTACTGGTAGTACACTAATATTAGGATTATTGAGGCAACTGTAGATAATAATAATGTAGGCCTAAGACCTTAACATAGGTAGTAATAGGCCAATAATGTAGGCAAACACTAGGATAAGTTAGCTAGGGAGAACTGGCAGCCCTAGTTTGAACGAAGAGACAAGGGTCTGGAAGAGGGACCAGCTCGTTCTTCTTAAGACAGACACCACCTGGACAACACGTGCCGTGATCAGCAGACGGCGCCCCCACGTGTCTTCACATCTGAGACCTGGGGAAATCTGGTAGAGGCACCTCGATGTACCGTAGATGACCTCCTCCGTCAGGCCCATACAGTAAGACAAGACCTCCACCTTTATCTCGTAGATTTCTGGCCAGTGTCTTGGGAGATTGTGAGTGAGTGAGTTTACTGTGGGCCCGGTTGCAACAGGCGGTGCATGCCCAGTAAGTACCAGTGTCTCAGAGCAGTCTGGAAGCTGGTCTGAGTCTGAAATAGTTAAACTAGGGGATACATACCCTCTTGGATATAAATTTCTGAAGGTGCAGGCAGGACACTAATTACGATTGAATATTGCAGGAATTAAGGCTCCCGGTTGCATGTGGTTTCTGAGGGGAAGTCCAAAGGGGCTAAAGCTAAGCTTAGAGAAGTGAAGATCAGGATATATGCTGCAACACCAAGTAAGTTAGTCCTTTATTATTTTGCATGCAGGCGAGTTTTTTGCAACGTCAATCATTTGTGAAAATCTGTCCTATAAGCCACTTGTGAGGCTGAGGTACCCACCTCAGAGCTCGGTGTCAACAGAGTTTGCCAGGGTAGGCGACTCACTTGGAGGCAGTCCACACAAATTTTCACAATAATTAGCCCAATTAATTGCTAGCACATGTGTGGCTAGGATTTATACAAGAGTAAAGTGCAAGAATTACTCTCACAAGGTGTCTACTTAAGTTAAGATTTCGCTCGGATTTTTAACCCCGGAGGGTTAGCCACCCAGGATAACCCAAGAAAGTCAGTGCGTCATCGAGGACTGTCTAACTTATTTCCATTGGGGTCCTCAATCTTGTCCCCCAGGATGCGATCCACACCAGTCGGCTAACACCCAGGTACCTATTTGCTGCTAGGTGAACAGGACAATAGGTGTAAGAAAACGTGTCGGAATTTCCACCCCCGGATCGAACCGAGCGGGGTCGAGGAATTTTGTGCGCTGGCAAGTCCATGGATGCCAAAGCAAAGAAAGCATCACTACAAGCTCGGAAGGGTCATGTTACTAAATCATACAACAAGTGTATGGAGTTAATGGAACAAGAAATGGTAAACCCTGATGAATTTAAGTTGCACCTAGATGCCTTAGAAAATAGATATGAGTCATATAAATTGTGGTATAAGGACTGTGAGAGAGATCTACTGGTGAATTGTGCAGATGATGCTGAAAGGGAGCACTGCGGATCAATATTATGAAGTGGAGGACAACATCGTGTCCTGCAAAACTAAGGCTTTAGAGAAGGTAAAGGGTGTAAACAATGTTGTTGGTCAACCTAGTAAGGAAAATCAGAGGTGTCTACCAAATTTCCCAGAATTATGCATGCCTGTGGTTTTATCCGGGAGGAAAACTGGGGAGGAGTTTTGGTCTATCTTAAAGCAGTCGTACATGTAGGAGTGATCTTGCAAGGGGTTACCAAATTATGCTATTTAAAGGGACAAGTAAGGGGAGATGCGCATGTTCTCATAAAAGGGCTTTCCCAATGTAGATGACTCCTATAGTGAGGCAGTTGCCCTTGTTGGAGGTCACTTATGGTAACTTGGAGCAAAGTAGGCTGGATCTAGTAGTATTTGGCTAGTTTGAAGACTCTAGATCACAACCGCAACGGCTTACAGCAATTTAGGATCAAACTAGGAAGCACTCTTAAGACCTTGAGTAATAAATATGATCTGGGGGGAGCAGAGTGATTGTTGAGTGCCTTGATTCAGAATAATTGAACCACAAGACATTTGAGTGGCTATCTAACAGATATCACCCAAGGGTTTTCTTCGGGTTTGGGAAAAAATAAGAGTGGGCCTGCAGGAGCTAATTGTCCAACTGCAGACCAGCCAACCCCTTACCTCTAGGAATACCACGTCTACAGACCCCAGTGCACCTGTCAAGCTCTACAAAAGGAAAATTTATCCCCAAAATCAATAATCATAAGTCACCTACTAAACGGGATTACGTAGGCACATATCAAGTGACAGGGCCAGTAATAGTGGTTCTTCACATCCAAAGCAAAAAGGAGTAAGTACCACAATAAGGGTAGCCCAGTTGAAAGAGGTCAGCAAAGAAAGGAGAATGTATCTTCTGCAACGGTACTCATTTCTCTAAGAACTGTAATGCCTATAATTCATGGGATGTTAAAGTGGAAGATTAGAAGAGTTTGCTAGATGTATCAGGTTTTTCTAGGAAAATCATAATGTAAGGGATTGCCGTGGGTAACTTGCACTATTGTTCAGTGTAACAAGGGGGAAAACACCCCCATAGCTAATGTGTAAGGGCAGATTTAATTTTAATGTGGTAAAAATAATACTGATAGTGATAATAACCCGGAACAACAGTAGCCAACGTAGAGATTGCAGCAAAATTCGGTAAGGATGGCCTAGCTGAGGTAGCTTTTTTTTACATTTTATTTAAAAAAATAATATTACAACATAATACACTATATACACTATATACACTTGGAGCCCCCTAGGATGTTCATCATGCATAAATAAAAATCAGACAAGAGCTTTGTGGTTTACATATGTACATCCTACTACAAAAAGTGCACTAAAGACATGCTATAATAAATCAATACCACTATCTCCTCCACCACAATAGATATTATATAATCACATAGCTAGACCTATAACATATATGTTTAGGAAAATATTTTATAATACTTAAAAACATTATGACAAAATAATATTACAAAACATCAATACACAAATAATATAATTACCATACAAACATGCATCCTTATACCTGGACTAAATTTCCCTTGTATCGTAACTCTCAAGAAAGATAATACACGAGGTTCTAATGAACCTTTTTAACAACAAACCATCTTACATCACTTTTGTCTGTTGTATACAATGTACCACTAACCCACCTTGACCATCCCTCAAATGCCTTCCACTCAAGGCTTCCTAACCATAATATTGCCACTTACGGCGTACATTACACATTACATAATAATGACGGTATTTATACCAGAGCTTATTATTATTATTATTATTATTAAAGATTAGCCGGTATTTCTCCCGGCCCGGCCTTTTTCCCAAATGGTGGCCCGGCCTTGGCTCCCTCTTAGGGAGTGGTCTGAGACCTAAGTCTCCCCTGGGAGGAGGCACAAGTACCTCCTCATTTTTTGGGACCAACTGTCCCAGGCCTAGCCACAAGCTAGGCCTCTCTGGTCTGCCTTCCCGTCCCAAGGGGCAAATGGGAATGACAGTCTTATGAGCTAAAGGGGTCGGCTTTAGGCACCTACCCTACCCTAGAAGGGTTAGGCATGGTGTCGATCATACCAGAGCTATCAATACTAAATTAGATATTTAACAAAGTGTCGCATAAAACTGAAGAATTTTTATTTATATGCTATTTAAAATCATACATAAGACAATATGTTAAGATTATATTCCCAACACTTATGAGCATTTTTTATTTTTTTATCTTAAAGAACATTACTTTCACACACTCACACTACATTCCACCCCACATTCACCCCATACCCAAAGCACTTCACCCTTGCACACAGTTTTTACTTGTTCCATTCCTGCAACAAACAACGGAATCAGACTAGTTACCACTCAACCATAATCCGTTACACTAATACCATTCACCCTTGTCATTCGCTAAAACCATTCCCATACACGCCACCACCACTGAAAACCCGTGAAAAAACCCCACTTACCAAGAAAACCAGTTCCCCTACATGGTTATCACTGTATAATTGCAGGGGACGACTGACTGTAAGCTATCTGTAGTTCGCTGGAAAACAAGCTCCCCACTGACTCCCATAAATAAGTTTGTTCCTACCAGCAGTCCTGTATATTGCACTGCAATTGCCTTAATTTGAATCCTACCCCCAGCATCTCTCATTCCCAGGAAATATTACAGAAAAATCCACTACCACATACATAATCGCCCTTTTTACCTCCCGTGATACCCCTTTTACCTCTAATGTTAAAGCTCGCAGGGTCTCTACATTAACCCCACCTAGCAGACAAAAAACCCTCGCCAACCACATCCATACCTCCCTCAATTCTTCACAAAAATAAACCACATGAAATGCCGTTTCCAGCTCACCTCACTGACTGCAGGACGGTTCCCTCACGAAACCCATTAAACTCAAAACTCTTTTGAAGCTAGGATCCCCATCATGAATCTGTATACCAACTCACGTACCCTAGGCATTAACCTGAGCCTCCGGAAGTCTTCCCATATCGTCCCCAATCATACAATGGATAGACCGATACGCCCTGCAGGATTTCTGTCCTCCCACTCAATGATACCAAACGCCCCACTTTAAGTCACTCAACATTTTTAAAAACCAATAACAAACCCTCGCATATCCTCACATTCAATTAACTCTTTACGTCCCCACCATCTCCACAAAATCCCCATCAACCTCCCCACTTTTTCCCCTCTTTCCCCTCCAGCCCTGACAAATGACTGTTTTACATATATGGCTTTTCACCTCGGCCCCAAGGGCTAAAAGACCCACTCCCCCTCTGCGCACATTCGACATCACCACTTCCTTGCTCAGCCATGCCCTCCCAAAAACCCCCAAACATAACATATAGCTCGTCTCTGTATTTCTTGTTACGTCCTGTGTTCTCAAAGGATACACTTCCGCTTAACCCCAAACCTTACTGTAAACCAGCGAATTAACTATTACCGCTCTCTGCTGTAATGTGACATCTCCCGCCCATAAACCCATTTAACTATTTTCTCTCTTCTCCACTACCCTCCCTGAATTTTACCTGCCTAGCCTCCTGCGCTTTTCGCCATGTATAAAACTCCACAATCTTCAAATTATCCACCACTGCCCACCCAAACCTCCAAACCCAACCCCCCCCCCCCCCCCCCACCAAGCACCCCACCTCCAGTAAACACGATTTTGCCCAATTAACTCTCATGCCAGATGCCTCCCCAAAAATCCCCAAAACACCCCCCACCGTATGCAATCCCTCCACCCCTTCTATCAGGATAGTGGTATCAACCACATACACCCAAATGCCTAAGCGCCCCTTCCCTCTCCCCCCCCTCAATGGCCCTTTAGAACGGTGTTGGGCATGCACCCGTAAACAGAATTTGTGAAAGAGGGCACCCTGCTGTAATCCCCTCTCCATTTTAAACCAGTTTTTTCCCAATCTGCCAATTAACTTGGCCCCTACCATAGCCGATAAAGTATAGAGTATCAAACCCACCGTGCCACTCCCTGTCCAAACCCCAGACGCAAAAAACCCAAGCCCTCAAAAATTTTCTATTCACACAGTCATATGCATTCTCCCATCAATGCCCAAAATTCCTCCCCCCTCACAACCCTCCAAAAAGTCCCTTATGCACCCATGCCCAAAACTCTCATACTTTGTCCTGGTATACCATCTGACCCCTTGTACAACCCCCAAATTTTACCTTCTTCATCCTATTACCTAATATCTTTACAAAAATCTTGTAGTCAGAACACTTTAAAGTAAAATAGCCTCTAACGCACTTAAAACACCCCCCCACTTGCTTTTTGCGAAACCAACAACAATCACTCAAAATACTTTGTGTCTGACTTAGCTTGCCCTCCCAAACAGCATACAATTCATGACCTCCACCAGACAATGAACTCTGTAAAAATCATTTGAAACCCCATCGATGCCTTGGCGCTTTTCCAGTACTCATGTTTAAACACTGCCTCCTCAACTTCCCCCCACACTAATCGCTCTCCCATCTTCATCCCCTCCACTTCTTTCTGCCCTAAACCCACACCCCCCTCCCTCCAAAACTTCCTCAAAAGCATAGCCCTCCCCCCTCTTTCTCCATTTCTCCCCGAAACCAGCAATCAGTTTTAATTACTCATGCTTTCTGTAGTAGTAAGCACCTGACCCTTATGATATCCACCCATATCCTCGCTCATTTTCTAAATTGGGCAAAATAGTTGCTCCTTCTGCCTTCCCCTAAAACGTCTTAAAACACTTCCCAAAGGTTTATCCCCCCACAATTCAGTCTCTAATCCTGCCCTCACTCACATGGCATCAAATCTGTCATTGTGTATCTCCGCCAGTCTCCCTCAAAGTTGCTCCATGGTCCCATACTGCCTCCCCACTTCCTCCTCATAACACTCGTTCAGCTGACATTCCAAATAATTCTGTAACCTATTACAACCTAGGATTTCAAAGGCCTGTTATCCCAGGTGTAATGGGAGCAAAAGAAACACAGCAGAAAAAGTTTAGACTTATATTATCCTTCACCAATTTAGAACAGCAATATGTACACTATGTACAGTAATAAGTATAGTGCACGTCACGGTAAGCAAGGCAGAAATAGAAGCCACAAGATAGCAGACCGTGCTCAACCAGCTCTAGAATGGGAATGACAAGGGCAGACAGGAGAGCGGTATCCACATAACCTCTGCGATTGCCAATCCCACCTTCTTATTGGCTAGAACCTGGTCACTAGTTGAACGATGGGGCCCCATCACCAACTCTTCGCTGGTTGGGGGAGATAGCCTGTAAATGAGGGTGTGTCCATGCGCCGAATAAAGGTTACGTACTCTTTGCATGCCACACCCCCACCCCCGAGGAAGGGCTCAGGATTGGCTGCACCTCCCAGTGGTAACCGGCCGCCATGGCACAAAATAATGGGCCCCGGCCTATCCCTCCACCATCCAACTCTTGATAGAGCTCAGCTTTTCCTAGTGCCCAAAAAGCCAAACCCTAAACTCAAAAGCGAAAACAGCAGTCAGATTAGGCCAACATAGGTCCAAGATACAAGCGGACGGTAGCCCGTATCCCCTCACTAAAAAAAAAAAACCCCCCACATCAGGGGATAAAAAAAAGAGCTTAAAAGGGGGTTACCAACAAATACATCCTAACCTAAAAAAAAATTTAAACTTAGACTCTTGACAAAGAGTCTCCCCAAACCCACTTTTTTCTTTGCGGCAATATATTTAATTTTTTAAATGTTGTAGGGCTGCAGCCTGAGCGTCCAACGCATAAGCTTGTGTTGTGATTCTTCATGGCTTGGAGATAGACTAACGGGTTGTGATCACTGTAGACTGTGACCACCTGCGATGTCTGGCCACATAACATCGAAATGCTCCAAAGCCGGGTACCAGTGCGAGGGCTTCTTTTTCAATGGTAGAGTAAGCTCTCTGATGTGGCTGGAACTTGGCTGAAAAGTATGCGATTGGCTGCAGCTCCTTGTTCCGATTTGTAATAGTACCGCCCCAAACCCCAGACTCACAAGCATCAACCTGTAATGAAAAAGGTTTGGAGAAGTCTGGAGACAGGAGAATGGGTGCAGGGCACAATAATCTTTTTGCTTTATTAAAAGCAGTGTTACAATCTGAAGTCCAAATAAAGGGAACTTTATGAATGGTAAGAGAGGTAAGAGGGGCTACAATATGAGAAAATTCTTAAAAGAATCTTCTGTAAAATCCGATCATCCCTAGGAAACGTTGAAGAGATTTCCTATCAGGAGGAACTGGATTTCTTTAATCGAAGAACTTTGGGAAAGTTTAGGTGCAACTTAACCACTACCTACTTCATGGCCAAAGAAAAGTGACAGGGGCCCGGGCCAAAGGAAGATTTAGATAAATTAACTGTTAATTGGGGAATTCTTAAAGGTCTCAACAGAGCTTTAAGTCTAAGTAGGTGTTGATCCCAAGTATCAGTACACCACAACAATTCATCTAGGTTTTGCTGCCGTGCCTTCAAGTCCTTTAATAGCCTGATGGATGAGTTTTCTGGAATGAAGAGGGGGAATTTTTCATTCCGAAGGGGTAACTGATAACTGATAAAGGGCCCTCCTGGAATTACGAAGGCAGAGATTTCCTTCGCCTTATCTGTAAAAGGTACCTGATAGTAACCTTTAAGGGATCTAATTTGGACACAAAAGTAGCCTTCCCCAACAAATTAGGAAGAGGGTAAGCATCTGTAATTGTGACCTCGTTTCCCCTTTACGGTATTTCTTTGTGCCATAGAAAACCCTCCATCAGCCTTTTTTACTAGGATGCAGGGTGAAGGGCCCATGGACTAGATGACCCCTCCACAAAAAACCATGTTTTCTAACAAGAAGTCTACTTCCTGCTGAAAAAGCCTTTGCCTTTTCAGGATTAGCTCTGTAGGGGGGAGTTTAATTGGTTTAGATTTTCCACATCTACATTCATGGTAACCTAACGTACTTTTTTTTTTCGGCACATCCGAAAAAATATTAGGATATAAACTGTAGAAGCTCAGTTAAAATGGTTTGCTTGTATTTCAGATAATCCATCCATTAACGGGCTAGGATCCTTGGGGAGGACAGATTTAAAAAGTTTAGTATTAATTTAAAGAGATAGAGTGCAAAGAGTAAAGGTCGTCCTCAGAGGTAGAGGACAGGGGTTCATTACTGGGACTTTATCTGGTGTATGAAAGGCCTTGATTTGATTAATGTGGTAAGTTTTTGTTTTTGAGGTCTTATCAATGGGAGCTACCACATAATTTAAATCAGATAATCTACTTACAAATCTGCATAGGTCCGTAAATCTAGCCTTTCAAGGTGTGGCCCAGGTATGGGGTTCCTGCACCAACACCTTTTTCTCCTGGATGGAAGGAGCGGAATTGTGCACTTCTGTCATCCCTCTGTTTAAATCTTACTTTGAGCTGTCTTTAGGTTAGCCTTGGCTAACTCACGTGCCACCTGCAACCTTGAAGACGGTTGTAGAGTGTTGAGCTAACGTCTTTTTTCCCATCCATCCTTCTTTTGAGCACCCGAAGAGGACCTCGTACATTGTGCCCAAAGATCAGCTCAAACGGACTAAAACCCGTAGACTCTTGCACCGTCTCTCGTACTGAGAACATGCAACAACGGTAGAGATTCATCCCAATCTGTCGGAAAGTCCCATGCAAAAACTTCTCATCATTGTTTTTTAATGTTTGGTGGGAATCTTTCCAAGGGGGCCTTGGGGACTGAGGGGTGATAGGCAGTGGATAAGTTGTGAATTATCCCTAACCTAGTTAATACTTCCCAAAATGCTTTGGCAGTGAAGTTAGTACCTTGATCACTTTGTATAGTTTTAGGAATGCCAAAACAAGAAATGAATTTTGTTAAAGCTTTGAGAATAGCTTTAGTATTGATTACTACGCATAGGGTTTGGGCTTCAGGATATCTGGTTACTTTATCCATAATTGTAAAAAAATTTACTGGTTTCCAGACTTTGACTTAGGTAGTGGGACCTACACAATCTATAATTAAATCTGCAAAAAGGTTCTCCATCAGCAGGTATGGGTTGGAGAGGTGCAGGTTTAAATGGAATGTCCAGGTTTTTCCAACTTGCTGGACATTCTCGGCAACACCTAATATGATTCTTCAAAATCTTTCTTTAATTTTGGCCAATAAAATTCTTTTGTGATTATACAAGGTTTTGAAATTTCCCAAGTGACCTCCTAATGACGTATTATGAGCTATATTTAATATCTGAGGTCTATACTTGGTTGGAACCACTAAACCTGTCGTATAATTGCCGGCCCTCTATCTCCTTACCAGTCTCAGTGCAGACCAAATAATCATTTTTAAACTTCAATACTTGACTGGATGACCCAAAGGATTTACCCATGGCTGCCTGAAAGCGAATTTTAAAAGAAGGGTCCTTTCTTGTTCCTCCCGGAAGGCAGTCCCTCGGGCATGGAAACAGAGACATCTGGCATCCGGGCAACCTGGGAATGGGAAGGCTTGATGCGGGTCTGTTCACTTGTTTTTACGAGAATTCCCGGCCGGTGTGTCTCGTAAAACAACGGGCTATTCCGAGATCGGAACGTCCAAGGATAGGTCAACTTCCCTCTCCAGACAACCCTTGGGATGTTGCCCGAGTTATGGCCAAAAATGGAAAGAAATAATCATTTATAGGTTCAGGACACGAACTAACAGTAGTAATTTTATTACCAGTAATAACATGGCATTTTTCATGGGAAATCCTTTTGAGACACCTACAGTCAAGTACCCAGTGTAATATTTGCACTGTACAAAAATTTTTTATGCAAAGGAACAGAATATATAGCTCCTCCAAACGCTTCCAATAAAACTGAGGAATTCAAAGAATTTATTCTCTGAAAGGGGTAATATTCCCTTCTCGGGACAAGTGAGCAATATGCTCCAGTATCTCTAAAGGTATTTTACTTTAGTTGGTTCTGAGTTTTCCTGAAGGGAAATAAACTTTCGCAATAATAAGGGGCCATACCTTTTTCAAACTTCTCTAGGGACATGTTACTAGGGATATTAGAGATTTTTCCCGATGGGTTTGGGGTTTTTTTGGGGGCAGTTGGAACTGATGTGAACCTACTTTTATTACACCTGAAGCAGACGACAGGCTTGCCCTTTACTCCCTGATGACGTTGCAAGTGGTGTCGTTCTGGCGGGTTGTCTCTCTGGATATTGTTGTCGAGATGCTCCATAAGTAGTTTGCCTCTCCGCAGGGGGCCATATGTTGAGAAGCGTGGCTCACCAGGTGACTTAGTTGGATGACGTAGACGCTCTCCCTCCGGCTGGCACTTCATTCTCCAATGTTGTCGTTTCTCTGCTCACGCCAGACTGTTGAAAAGAGAGACGGGACCGCTCGGACAAGGAGCGGTTCTTTTCGAAGGTATCAGCCCACCGGCTGCCTCCAATGCAGTGGTTAAGTCACGATCCTGCAGAAAGACACGAACCTCGGGTCCCACAGACTCCAGCAGGTTATCAATCAGAATAAGCTGAAACCAGCTTCCTCAAAGTTAGAGACACCCACTCGCTTTATACCAGCTGGTAAAAGCTTTGGTTTGCTGTCTCACAAAGTCCAACCAGGGATTGACCAAGCTGCCGCCTGTTCAATTTGAAGGTCTTACATATTTTAGCTGGGATACTGTATATGCTCCAACACTGTGGTCTTCATATTTGATAATCAGAGAATTCAGCGTCAGTTAATACCGACGTAAATTCCTGTGCCTTACCCAATAATGCTGTATGAACCAACGCTGCCCAGTGCTGTTTCCGGCCACCTCAAGGCTCGAGCCTGATTTTCGAAGTTTTTCGAAAAAATTGCTCTGGTTCGGCCTCATTGAAGCGGGGAACAAGCTGTACTGCTTTTTGTAACTGAAATCGTTTACAATGCGAAAACGGGCCTCCTTTCTCTTTCCCTATAAAATTTTCTTCCCTTGCGAATGCTCTTGTTCCCTAGTTTGCCCAGCGTGATTTTTGCCAGCTCAAGTGCCAAGGATGCTGATTCACCTCGAGACAACCCAGCTGCACTATACTGACATCTTGCTCCGTAAGGTGTATCTTTCCTCATGCGAGAAACATAGGAGTTTTTTTCCCTAGCTCCCGTAGGGGGAGGAGTTTGATGTGCCTCTCTTCTTCAATAAGTTTGTCAGCAATAAGTGAACGCAGTTGCGCAGCTGTAAGTGCGTTTAATAGGAAATGCCAATGGAACGAGCAATTTGCCAACAAGCTGTAGGGACAATTTTAGGTAGGTTATGCAAAGTATATGCCCACACCAGGCGTTCGACTCGTCTAGGTGGCATAAGTTATTCGCTATTGCACAGTACGAATACCCCAACGTAAAACGATTAATTTGCAAACCGCTTTTGCTATGCACAGTACGATTCCAGAATACGCATACAAGCAAAGCCGACTGCACACAAGATTGGGCCGTAGCGAAGCGAGCACACTGAACAAGCTAGTTTGCGAGCTGTTGAACGATCACACAATAGCAAGGCTGATCATAAGCAACTGACACGCAAAATTTTTTAAAGCGAAGCGAGACAGCAAGCTACACAATGTTCCTGCTACAAGCTTCACCCCAAGCTCAACCGTTTCTCTAAGTCCAGCTCCAGCTCCCGGACAGGCCCCCATATTACAACCTAGGAATTCAAAGGCCTGTTATCCCAGGTGTAATGGGAGCAAAAGAAACACAAACAGAAAAAGTTTAGACTTATATTATCCTTCACCAATTTTAGAACAGCAATATGTACACTATGTACAGTAATAAGTTTGAGTGCACATCACGGTAAGCAAGGCAGAAATAGAAGCCACAAGATAGCAGACCGTGCTCAACCAGCTCTAGAATGGGAATGACAAGGGCAGACAGGAGAGCGGTATCCACATAACCTCTGCGATTGCCAATCCCACCTTCTTATTGGCTAGAACCTGGTCACTAGTTGAACGATGGGGCCCCATCACCAACTCTTAGCAACCTGGTTCGCTGGTTGGGGGAGATAGCCTGTAAATGAGGGTGTGTCCATGCGCCGAATAAAGGTTACGTACTCTTTGCATGCCACATAACCCATAACTCCACCTGGCCTCTTCCCATCCCCTATTTTTAAAGAATCCAGCAATACCCGGCTTAGCTCGCTTCTCCCACCATTCCAAGACAAACGACCCCACATCCCTTGATCCCCAAAAAGAGTGCCACCAATCCCCAAAAGCCTCACACACCCCCTCCCCTTTCACAAGTCTCGCATTTAATTTCCAATAACCAGTGTGTATCCTAACCATTACCCTCCCAATCAAAGATCCGCAAAAACCCGCCCTGTGGTCAAAAACCCCACAAACGAAGGTCCTAACTCCCAGAACGTGTATTGGCCTCCATAGCATAAAAGCCTATCCAGTCGTGCAGCATAACCCTTCGTACAAATGTATAAATCAACCCTCCAACCACCCCTCCCACAACATCTAATTACCCCACATCCCCCAACACATTGCATAAAAAAACCCAACACACACCCGCCCCCCCTCGGTTTCCCCATCACTCGTATAACACAATTCCAATCTCGTATAACACAATTCCAATCTCCTCACAGTAACTAAAGCCAATCCACTCAAATAAAAAAAGCAAAACATCCCTCACAAAAGTTACCTTAAACTGTTGCATTTCCATCCCCGGGGATGTATACTCCTATAAAAACAAACTCTTGTCTCACCCACTCTCCCTCTACCCGACACCACCCCTTCCACCCCCACCCTCCTCCCACCCAACACACGTAAGGGACTGGTTTCCTTCACAGCCACAGCAACCCCCCCTTTTAACCTCACCGATCCACTCACCTATAACTTATATCCCTTCAAACGCAACTCACCCTCCAAACTTGTAATTATGCTCCTGTATAAAACTATTATCCACATCAAATCTCCTCATAAACCATTCCATCCACACTCTCTTAATCTCAGCTCTCAGGCCGTTAACATTAATAAGAACATAAGAACGAAGGAACACTGCAGCAGGCCTACTGGCCCATGCGACGCAGGTCCAAGTCTCCTACCGGCTTAAGCCAATGCACCCAACCTAGTCGGTTTAGGTCACCTTGACCCTTTAAAGGGGGGAACACGGCAACCGACCTGGTAGCAAAGCTAATTTAGGTCCAACTTACACCCACCCACACCCACTCATGTATTTATCCAACCTATTTTTAAAGCTACACAACGTTCTGGCCTCTAACTGACTTGGGAGTTTGTTCCACTCATCCACAACTCTATTACCAAACCAGTACTTTCCTATATACTTCCTGAATCTGAATTTTTCCAACTTAAAACCATTGCTGCGAGTCCTGTCCCAGGCTAGATATTTTCAGCACACTATTACATCCCCTTTATTTATTCCTGTCTTCCATTTATACACCTCAAACATATCTCCCCTAATTTCTACGTCTTTCTAGAGAGTGCAGATTCCCGGGCCCTTGTCTATCCTCATTTGGAAGGTTTCTGATACATGGGATCAACTTTGTCATCCTCCTTTGTACATTTTTCCCGAGCATTTACATCCATTCTGTAATACGGTGACCAAAAATGTGCAGCATAATCTAAATGAGGCCTAACCAAGGATCTATAGAGTTGAAGAACAACCTGAGGACTTTCCCATTATTTATGCTTCTTGATTTTGAAGCCAAGGATTCTATTAGCTTTATTGTGAACCCCTTATGCACTGTTGTCTTGGTTTCAGATTTTACGCTAAACCCCAACTCCTAATCTTTTTCGCAATCCGTAATATTAAGATCTACATTATTTAGTTTATAAAGTGGCATGGTTATTGTCCTATCCAACATTTGAACTTTGCATTTGTCTATATTAAACTGCATCTGCCACCTCTCCGACCACTGCATCAGTCTACTCAAATCTTTTCCCGGATTGCTCTAATGTCCTCGTCAGAATGAAATCGACGGCCCATTTTTGGTGCCATCGGCAAAATTGTGATGTCGCTCTTTATGCCCTCATCTGTGTGGTTTATGTAGATTGGAACAGAAGGGGGCCCAACACTGACCCCTGTGGAACACCGCTCGTGACGCTTCCCCACTCTGATTTCTCCCAAATTTTGCAAACTCTCTGCTGCCTATTTGTCAACCAAGCCTCCCATCCCGGAAAAAATGTCTCCCCCTATTCCATGTGCCTTAATTTTCCCCCAATAGTCTCTGATGTGGGACCCTGAAGTCCATATACACAATATCATATTCATTACCATGAGCCACCTCCTCAAATACCTTAGTGAAAAAAGTTAATAAATTCGTAAGGCAGGAAACGCCCCTTTGTAAAACCCAATTGCTAAGATTCGTTGATTAATTTAAGCTTTTCAAGGTGGCTACGAACTGCCTCGGCAAATTTTTGATTTCATAAATTTTCCCACTATGGAGGTTAGGGTTATTGGTCTATAGTTTCGAAAACTAAGGGCCTGTCACCTGCTTTTAAAATAGGTATTCACATTTGCCATTTTCCACTTATTTTGGCACCATGCCAGTTTGTAGTGATATGTTGAAAAAAATTAGCCAAAGGTTTGCTAAGCTCCTCTTTACATTCCTTTAGAACCCTTGCATACAGTTCATCAGGGCCTGGGGATTTTTTTAGGTTTTAATTTTTCTATTTGCCTAAGGGGGGCCCTGTTTACTTGTGACCCTAATCGTGCACAGTTTATTATCGTCCTGTTCCCATAATTTATCATTCGGATATCGCTGTATCCTCCTGTGTAAAACTGAGAGAATATGTGTTAAAAATTCTACACATTTCCTTTCACTGTCAGTGACGACCGAGAAACTTTTGAGGTGGGCCTATTCTTTGTTTGATCTTACTTCTGTACCTGAAGAATCCTTTTGGGTTAGTCTTCGATTCTCTTGCAACTTTAACCTCATAATCTCTTTTAGCTTTTCTAATTCCCGTTTTTATTTCTCTCTTTAACTGAATGTATCGATTTCTTAAATGGGCCTATCTCCTCTTTTGATTTGCCTATATATGCCTCTCTTTTGACCCAAATTTGATATTTTAATCTATTTCATCCATTTTAGGATCATTTTTGTTTGATCTGATTTCCCTATTTGGAACATAATTTGACTGAGCAGCTAGAAACTATGCCCTGGAAAGCGTCAATCGGCAACCATCACCACCTACCTGACCCCTTTGTCAGGTCATTCCAGTTCAGCCCAACTAAGTAATTTTTCATCCTATGAAATCAGCCAAGCAGAAGTCAGGGGCAGAGACTTGATTGCCATTATTAGGGGAATTCCATGATATATTAAAACTGAGTGTTTTTGATCACTTTCCCCAAGCTCATCATTAACCTCAAGATTATTAATTAGTGTTTCCTACTGGGAAGAACCAATCAAGGAGGTTATTTCCCTAGTTGGCTCTGTCAGAAAACTGTTTTAAAAAACAATCCTGGATCGTATCAAGAAAGTCACCTGACTCTAAATTTCCTGTCAAATTACTCCAGTCAAACTGTCTATAGTTGAAATCTCCCATTAGCACAACATTTTCGTATGTAGATGCCTTACGAGTTTCGTCCCATAGAAGTTTACTGCACTCTCTATCAAGATTTGGGGCCCTGTAAATCACACCCAAAATTAGTTTTTCTCGGGCCCCCGAGAAGCGTAACCAAACAGTGGTGATGCTTCTAATTTTATATCTTGTCTAACAAAACAATTTAAATTGTCTCTGACATTTTATTGCTTCTCCACCACCCTGTTGACCCTGTCAGTGTGGAATAATTTATAGCCTTGTATGTGACATTCAGAGGGCATCTCTCTATCTTTCAGATTGAGCCAGGTCTCTGTTATGCAATAATATCTATGTTTCCTGCACTTGCAATTAATCTTAGCTCATCTATCTTATTTCTTACACTCCTGTATTAGTATAGTAAACCTTAAGGGAGCTGTCCCTTGCTGCCCTCTGCTGTCCCCCTTTGTTTGCTGACCTGATCTATTGTTTTTATTTTTAACTTAGCTGGGAAAGCCTTTTATACATTTACTGTTTCCAACCCTAGTGTTGCAACCTGCTTGTTTCCTACACACACCCATACCTCCCATCTTCCATCATTTAAAATCATAGGATTTCACCAATGCCTTCTCAATCGAGTTTGTAAGTGTACCACCCCAGCCCCAGAGAGATGTACCCCATCCCTTGCATACATATCATGTTTGCCATAAAAGTTTGTCCAGTTGTCAATGAATGGGATTGCAAGTTCCTTGCAGTATCTGTCTAGCCAGCAGTTTACAAACCCAAATTTCCCTAGACAACCATTCATTTCCTACTCCTCTTCTAGGCAAGATGTACATATGATTGGGACCCCTCCCTTAGACTTAATGAAATCTATAGCTGACCCGTACTTATCTAACAGCTCTTCTCTTCCTACCCTTCCCAATATATTTCCACCCGCAATGAGACACATAATGGGCTTGTTCCCATTACCTGACATGATATTATCTAGCCCGTTGACTTATTCCCCCAAACACCAACTCCAGGGAAACACAAATCTATCTCTCATCTTCTTATTCCTATTACAAAAGCACGGTCAATATATCTTCCTGGAGTCACCAACCACAAGAATTTTGGGTTACCTCTATTAGCGGGGCAGTAGTTCATTACTTTCATGCCAAATGAAGTAAAATTCATCGGAGGAACAGAGAAGCGATTTCTACTTCAGATCTTCACTCTTAATTTCCTTACTCTGTGCTCCTCCATTATGGAACACTCGCCACTTGTAGAAGTGCTGGAAATGCACTTCCCTGCGGAGCGTTGTACCTCCCCCACCTACAGCCTCCTCACAGCGAAGACAGACTGCACCTCAATGCTAGAAACCTCATTCCCCACAAACTCCAGCCACCTCACACTTCTCCCAGACCCTTGAGTGGACCTTACCTCCTAATCTCCTCCTGGAGAAGGCAGACCCTTTCCCCCTTCAACTCTCCAACCTCAATTTTTAAATCATGCAGAAGCAACCATCTTTGTAACCTTCCACCCCTTTTAATCCCCAAAGCGCTCAGGGTCTGGACCTCACATGGGGCGACTGACCCACTGACCATCTTGAATTATTACAATAAGGCGGCTTCCCCCGCCGCTTTTGAAGGTTTTCTCGAAAGACGGGCCCGTTGATTTTAGCCACGTTTGTCACTTGGTCTATCCAGACCTCCGAACCCCCCCTTTTTCTTTTGACCCTTGCAGCACCCCAGAACCGGTGCCACCCATTCCCCGGGAGATCTAGCACGTTTTCCAAGGTTTCTTTCCAGATCTCCCGCCCTGGCGGTTAAGACATCTTCCATATCAACGTCCCAGCTGCTCGCTTACGTGTGCCACCTCCACACGTTGCCCCCAGCATCCATGTCCTCCTGGGCACCTCAACCACCACCGTGTGCTGCTTACTCTCGTTGCAACAAAGTGTCCTCACACTCCTGTGCAGCTGCAACCCCCTCCAATACCCTCCCTCCTTCTCCCCTTTTGACTGTCTCCACCCCCCCAAAAGTCTTTCAAAGACCTCGTCCAATAGACCATCCTGTTGTAAGTTTACTTCTGTCAACAATCGCATCCGTAGAAAGGTCGCTCAGACACAGTTTCCCACAGGTAACGTGGTGCACAGTCCCAACTCCGACTCCACTCTGTCTACTTCTTCACTCCAACTTCCAGTCGCCTGGCTTGCAGCTTAACCTGTCCCAGGTGCCAAGGAGCCCAGCTGTCGTTCCACAGTTGGTGCGGCCTGTTCCCTCCGTCACCCGCCTTTGATGACATTGGGCCGCCAAAATGGTCATTTAAAACCCGCCCCAGCCAAAATTTTCTGACGTTGTCATGCATAATATACATAAACCTGTGTTCTGAACTCTTCCCTCAGAACGTATGATGGTACAGGTTGTCTCAGTGTCATCTTCAAGGTGAAAGATCCCTCTGGCAGCCCCATATAAGGTCCATTTCCCTTTAACACTCCCAACCCGCTGAATGGATCTTGCCAAAAACCTACGGAATACCTCCACAAATCATAAATTCCAAGGCCCAAAGGGGACATTTCTCACCTTTACCCACGTTACATAGCTTGATACGTCATGTAGGCAGACCTCCACTGCAGAATTAACGGTCATCCTCTTTTCTTGGAACGCATCGACTATGCTGGAGTAAAACCCAGCACTCTTGAACTTGATGAAGATCTTGGACACTCCATTCACTGCTACACCACACAACTCGTCATTCGGTATGCCATACACATCGCGGATGATACTTGGCAGAAGCACCTGCATTGTAGAACTACTCAGGGTACCACGTACCAGCTCCACACAGACAGTATTTACCCTGCGTCCATGTCTGTCCGCCATTTTGATTGCTCAAAACAGGAAAACTGTGCAGAAAACCAGATAATAAAGGGAGCTACTGTGCAGCCTGTCCACACGGCCCAGGAGTGATGAGGACAATGAGGTAGCTTTACCTGTGTTGGATGTGGTGATTAATGATAAACAGAGTAAATCCAAAACTGTAACAGCATTACTGGATCGGGGATCACAACGTACTTTCATAAAACGTAATTGCCTTAATGGGATGAAGGTACAAATGAGAGATCCTGCTATACTCAAGTTATCTGGCTTTCTCTCGAATAAGAAGGCCCAGTCATACGACACTGTTTATGTAACTGTCAGGCTGGACAATGAGAGAAAACGTATTAATGCCGTAATTGTTGATAGGCTCCCAGAGAAAATATCTACAATAGGGCTTGGTAACGTTACTGAAAGGCTTTCAAGTAAGGTAAATTTGGCACCTTCTGGTGTAAATAATGATTCTGTGGGACCAATAGATATTTTGATAGGTAGTGACTATTATGCCACCTTTGTAAAGGGTATGACAAAGAAATACGGAGTCACCCTTCTAAGGACCGCAGGAGGTCACGTGATGTATAGCAGGCTTCCTCGTACTGATAATGAATGACTGGAGGAAGCCATAAATACAGTTACGGTGTGTCTTACTCATGAAATATCACCCCAGTGTAAATATTCTTCAATAGAGGATGAAGTTGAACCTGTGTATATATTATGGGAATTGGACAGCATGGGGATCAATGTAAATGAAGAAAGTCCAGATGATTCCTTTACTCAAGAACAATACCAGAAGGATGTTAAATTTGAATCTGGACAATACTGGGTGAGACTCCCGTGGAAGCTGAACCATCCAGACCTACCAACTAATTACAGGATGGCGTATGGACAATTAAAGGCTCAGCTCCGCGAACTGAGCAAGACACCAGAACTGTTGACTGCTTACGATGATATAATTAATGAGCAGTTAAATAATAAATTCATAGAGGAGGTGCCTCCCGAGCAAGCCCAGATTTATGGCCACTATTTGCCACATCACGGAGTGAAGAAGGATTCTAAGACCACTCCTCTGAGGATTGTGTTTAATTGTAGTGCCAGGAGTAACAAAAATGTACCTAGTTTGAATGACTGTTTGATGACAGATCCGTCATTGACGGAAAAACTGGGAGACATATTATTAAACTTCAGGGTTAAGAATTATGCCTTTACAGCGGACATAAGTAAAGCTTTCCTGCAAGAGGCTGACCGGGATTGCACAAGGTTCTTATGGCCCGAGAATCCTAGTGACCCACTTAGTCCCCTGAAGACTTTTCGCTTCAGGAGTGCATTGTTTGGTGCTACCTCCAGTCCATTCCTACTCCAGGCAATGATAAATGCACACCTTAAGCGTACGGGTGGTCCACTGAGTGGAGTAATGGGTAAACAATTTTATGTGGACAATTTCCTGGGGGTGACGTCTACTGAAGAGAAACTAATAAGCATATATGAAGGGGTTAATGAAATAATGCAAGGTGCAATTATGCCCCTGAGGGAATGGAACAGTAATTCGTCCAGTTTAAGGGCTCAAATAAATAAAGACAACCCTAGAGTTGAAGTGTCTAAATGTAGTAATGTGCTGGGACTGACTTGGGACACAGAGAGACTTGTTATCGTTAAAGTCTAATAACTACAGCATGCCCAATAAATTAACCAAGAGAGTATTACTTGCAGAAGTTTCAAAATGCTTCGATCCACTAGGCCTAGTGTCACCACTTACAATAAGAGGAAAATTGTTGATACAAGAAGCATGGAAGCTTAAGTGTGCTTGGGATGAAACCCTACCTGAGGAATTTGTTGAAAGGTGGGAAGAACTAATAGGTGAATATGTAAAATTACCAATGTTTGAGTTTCCACGTAATGTGGCCAGTCAAGATGGAGAAAATGTATTCCACATTTTTCGCGATGCGTCGAAATTGGCGTATGGAGCAGTCGCTTACCTTCAATGTAATAGTGCCATTTCTCTTGTTATGTCTAAGGCTAAGGTGGCTCCCATCAAATCGTGTACCTTGCCTCAGTTGGAATTAACAGCCATTTATGTAGGTGTCAAATTAGCCAATTATATAAGAAATAAATTGCGAGAGATAAATATCAGCGACACCGTAATTTGGTCTGACAATGCGGTATCCTTACAATGGATTCGTAATGGTAACAGTAAGATTGTGTACGTACAAAACAGAGTCGCTGAAATCAATCAAATGCAGGAGAAATACAACAGTTTGGGTCAGCATATGTTAACCTTTAATCACTTCCCTGGTGACGAGAATCCGGCTGACTTCTTGTCTCGAGGTTTGACTTATGAAAAATTTGTGAGTGCTTTATCGTGGTTTAAAGGGCCAAGTTGGCTGGTGGACAAAAATTAACTGGCCGGTGCAAAAGGCACATATTACTCCTGTCGAAATTACGGTGAGCACCGCTCCAGTCAGTAGTCCCTCCTTAGCCATTGATATGAATAGGTATTCTTCCTTACCCAAGCTGATTAACGTGACAAGGTTAATGTTTAAATTTATAAGTAAGATGAATATCTCATATAATTTTCCCCATCCTCTGAAATACTGGCTACAGAGGGTACAAGAAGAAACCTACAGGGATGAGATTAAATTAATGATGGAAGGAAAAATTGTGAAAGGCTCAATAATAGAAAAGCTGGGGCTGTAGTTAGAGGATGATGTAATTAGGTGCAGAGGCAGGTTACAAAATCCTGAATTGGGGGAATATACTAAACACCCTATCTCGCTGCCCAAAACTCATCACCTGACAACCTTGATTGTCTTTAATGTCCATAATAACGTGATGCATGGTGGGGTACAGGATACCTTAAACTGTATTCGGGAAACCTTCTGGATTCCACAAGGACGGCAAAGTGTAAAAAGGGTTATCAAGTCGTGTGTAATATGTCGCCGGGTGGATGCCAGAACCTACATGTATCCAGGTCCTCCACCATTGCCCAAGGAACGTGTGCAGTTGGTAAAACCATTTGATGTGACCGGAGTGGACTATAGTGGGCCAATCATTTTAACAGGTACTTCAGATGGTGTTCCTTTGAAGGTGTATGTATGTCTATTTACTTGTACAGCTACTAGGGCTGTCCATCTAGAAGTGGCTCAAGACTTGTCTGCAGAACAGTTCATACAGCTGTTCCAGAAATTTGCAGCTAGGAGATCCTGTCCAAGATTGATGATCTCAGAAAATGCCACCAATTTTGTAGCGGGTGCTCAACACTTGATGGAATTAAATAAGAGTGATGATGTACAATCTTTGTTGACCCAGCGAGGGTGTGTCTGGAAATTTATTACTCCCAGAGCCCCTTAGCAGGGAGGATTGTACGAAAGAATGATAGGTACAGTGAAAAGATGTCTTCGTAAGGTGCTACACAGGAAGAGAATCAATTTGGAGGAATTACGTGCAGTGTTGGTGGAGGCAGAGAATCGGGTAAACAATCGCCCTCTGTCATACATGAGCGACACTCCTGATGCAGAGATCCTGACTCCCTCTCACCTAATATGTGGACGAAGGTTAGAAGCTGCACCTATCTATAGAGATAACCCTGAGGGAAGTGATGAGGATTACAATAACGTGACCGTGTTGAGTGATAAGTTCAAGATGTTAAATAAGGTAATTACTCATTGGTCCAATGTGTGGCGTAAAGAATATCTTCTTACACTACGTGAACACTTTTATGGTGCGCCAGAGGCAGTAAACCGACAGAACATTCAACCAGGTGACATTGTGTTAATTGATACTGAGCAACATCGAACATTGTGGCCTCTGGGCAAGGTAGTTACATAATACTCAGATGCACAAGGCGTTGTCAGAAACGTCAAAGTGTTGTGTCGTGGTCAGGAAAGTTTGCATACCATTAATAAATTAATTCCCTTAGAATTAAATGGTGCTCAATCCAGTGCAGATGGAAATCTAAGGGAAAGTGACACGAGTGATATTGAAGACACTGACCGAGTGATGCAAGAAGAAATTGTAGTAAGACCCACTAGGAAAACAGCAGCGCAATCTAGAGCAGGCTGGAATCGTCTCCTAGAGGAAGACGCAATTTAAGTCGTCTAACAACGACTTCCGCCCGGCCGCAGTGTGGAAATTATTTAATTTCCGAAGCTATAGTGCCTAATAAGTGTTTAATGTGTTGATTTGGGTCAAAAGATGTTTTTAAAAATGGAATAGAACCAACAGGGTTACTCCTGCGCCTGTGCGGATGTGCGCAGGGAGAGGTCGAGTCGGGGCATGGAGGAGCAGGAGTGTTTTGAATTGAGTTAGAGGCTGGGAAAGCATGGGAACAGGAAATTGGCGTTCACGGCGGCCTAAGGATTAATATAGGCCGCACTTCATAATAGGAAGTGTCATAACTGTTTCTGGTGAAGAGTGAGGGAACATGATTTATTGGACCACCGTAATAAAGTGGTAAAATTAGTGAATAATGGTGGGACCTGTGGTGACGGGTGCACCGCCATGGAGTGTGTGCAGGGGAAAATACCCGTGATTTAATCCTCACTCATTGGTCTCAGATCTTAATGGAGTGACCTCTAATGTGTATAATAATTATGAGACATTAAATTGTCTTGTGAATTGTAATGTAATCAGTGATAATAACACTAAGTTAAGAGAATGCGTGAAGTGAAATATGTTGCCTTGCTCTGAGTGAATACCTTAGGCCTCGTGGTTCCTGTTCCGAGGATAGTGAAGTTTTTATGGAGTCACGACTTGTGAACCAGGACAAACCAACGAATACCTCGTCCTGCTGGAATAAGAACCGTGTCGGTGTAGCAGGACATCGAAATGAGATGGTGAATGGAGGAAATAAGGAGCATCAATCACCCACAGTTAAGTAACCCTTCTAGTTATAGCAGACTGATACTGGCCAGTTAGGTATGTTGTAATTGGATAGGTTATGGGTGATCCAGCTACATCAAGTGACCACCAGAGAATATCTGGTAAGTGGTGGGATTATGTACAAGTGTTTTTCTTTGATGGATATATCCATGTGTAGCCTACCCCCCCCCCTTTCATTCAGTTAAACTAATATAATCTATACAGTCCACAATTCATTAGTAGCGCCGTACTTGTGGGTGCTATCCAATTTACACTGGTCTTGGATAGATATGGATAAGATTGTGAGGCCGAAGGGACCACCTGCAGGGACCAGGGGTGGTAAAGTTTTCTCATATGTCTACACGGGGTGACTACGGTAAACTATATGGCTGTCGTCTCCCAATGAGATTACTTGTATGCATATAATGTTGAGGTACATACAGGTAACACCCTAGAAAATTTTCCATAGCTATTTATATGAAAAATTTTTTTCATTGTGCTGAGAAACTCAACAAGATCCCAGGACTTCTATAATGGATCTAAACTCGTATAAACTTTCTATATTAAGCTGGAATATTGCATCACTTAGAAAAAGACTTCCTGACCTTCATCATAAAGTAATCACTGAACCCATTGAGTGCAGAGTCCCTGAAAAATCCCAACCCCCTAAATTGCCCTCATTTGTTGCATATAACCTCAAATCTAACTCTTGTGTTCTACATATTAAAAAATCACTTCCCCATCAACTTCTTGCACATAAGAAAACAGAGGGGCTACAATACCACGGTGTTAGGATTTATATAGGGAACTCTGCTCTCAACATATTTAACTTGTAGGCTCCTGCTGATAAGTTTACTTGGAGCTCCCAACTTGTGCTCATTCTGAACCTACTCTCATTATTGGCGATTATAATGCAATACACAAAAGCATTGGAAACTCACAATTTGGTAATCGTAATGGTAATCAACTGTTGTCACTCTGAAACAGTCATGATAATGTGCAAATTGTAGGTGACCTTGAACCCACATATATCTATGTAGGCGTCCTTGATCTGTGTCTTGGCTTCAACATTACTTCTGCCAGCTGTGAGTCTTCCATTGTAACAGATATAGGTTCTGACCATTTCCCTAGGCTAACCTCACTAGATATTGGTAATACTATCCTTCCTGGTGGAATATTCAAACGGAAACGTTTTAATGTTCCCCCTGATCAGCATGATGACTTTGTTCTACATGTGACTGACTGGTATAATTCCTATGAGTGTTCCTCTGTTGAGACCTTTAACAATGACCTTGTGAGCAGTATTCGGAGCTACTTAGAACAGCAACTGAAACCTCATGGTATTGTAAACCCATCTAACATCCATAATAACCATACCTCCTATAAAAACCATACCTATTACAATGATCCTAAACTTCGAGAATTGAAACGTACTGCTCGCAGACTAGGCCTAGCCTATAGAAATCATCGTACCCCTGGAATGCTGAGCCTCTTCCAAAGAGCGTATGACAGAACTGCGGCAAGCAGACTGGGAACAATTTGACAACGGTCTCAATGCTCACACCCCACTTATTATTATAATAATCAAAAAGAAGCGCTAAGCCACACACCCTGCTTAGCTGGGCATGGAGGGACATAAATAGAACTAAGGGTAAGAGAACTGGGCATATCGTGCACCCTCATCCCTTACATAAGGCGAATGAGTTAGTCAGTGTTTGGGCTGCTACATCTAGCTATGACAATCTTCCCAGCACCACACAGGAAAAATTAAATGACAAATATGATGCAAGAGAGAGACTTGTTTGCTTTATTCTCAGCAAGGCAGATGACTGCAACATTCCTTTCGCTAATTATGAACTTGATGCAGCACTAACTAAGGGCAACTCCACGTCGCCCAGGTAATCCATTACTTGAATTATATAACATGAGCTATGTAACTGGGGAGCTCCCTTAATCTTGGACCAACAGCCTCATCATTCCAATTCCTAAGCCCAATCAACAAAATGCATTTCGCCCAATATCTCTTACTAGCTGCTTGTGTAAAACATTTGAGAGAATGATTCTTAATCGTCTCATGTACAGAATCAAACAATTTTTGTCTCCCCGGTTGCATGGTTTCATGCATGGAAGGAGCGTGCATCATTGCATTACCACCTTTCTCACTCTGCACACTGACAGATCATACACTACCTTCCTTGACCTTAAATCTGCTTTCGATGTAGCCAACCAACATGTAATCATTAGTGAACTTGCCAGAATGAATGTTGGAGGATGGCTTCTCCGATGGATTAAAGGCTACCTGTCCAACAAAAAGTCATCTGTGTTGTTCCAGGGACATAGAAGTATAACTAGACTTTGAATTAGGAACCCCACAGGGAGGTGTGCTCAGTCCCACACTATTCAATATTCTAATTAATGCCTTACTTAATGCTATGCCTAGCCAGCCCCATCATTATATGATTAGTTTTGCTGGTGATATAATGATTCACACCACCGAATTCTCCAACACCCAAAACATCCTTAACCATGTACTAGCCTCGTGTCAGGACCTGGGTTTGATAATCTCTACTGATAAAACAAAGATACTCAATAGGCGTCCTCCTAGACAGAGAGGCACAGTTCGTCAGATCCAGTTGCATGATGGGTCTCTTCTAGAATATGTAAGCAGATACAGGTATCTAGGCTTTGAGGTTCCACTGCTTGGACCTGTTGTAACGAGACTTTGTCGCCAATACAAAGAAAGACTGAGAGCACTTTGAGTTGTGGTAGGGTTTCACCCCAGGTATGGTGCTAATGTTAAAAATGTGAAAATGATGTACCTTGTTTATATTATATCACTGGTTGATTATGCTGCCCCACTACTTGCTCTTGTGTCTGACTGGAAGCTTGGAGGGCTGGAAAAACTGCAGAAACGAAGCAATGAGGATCATTTTAGGATGCCCTCGCACTGCCAAAATTTTAAATATGCTAAAAGAACATGATATCCCAAGCATCAGAGATCGTGTTACTGAAAGAAATATCCTAATTGGGGTTAATATGCTCAGGCAAGCCATTCAAACCCCTGCACAGAAGCCTCCAAACTTTCCTCAGCACTGGTGAACACCCCTCCAGATGGATCGAAAAAAACTGGTACCGACCTCCGCATGAATCAGATACATGATCTATGTCAAGTAAGGCAACAGCGGCACTTCTCCGCTCCATGGGATATTACCCCATTCCAAACTACATTCTCTATTCCCCCCCAAACTACTACTTAAATCACAACCAAAACTTCGCCTTGAAGCCAAACATGATGCCTTAAGCTGTATTGATAACTTAGTCACACAGCACACACTCTTGCAAATTATTTACGTTGATGGTTCTGTTCACCAATCCACTGGTGCAGCTGGTAGTGCTGCTGTTGTCGTACAGAGTGATGGTTCTCTTAAAGAAATTGGAGCACGCATTAATAATTGGGCCTCTACCCTTCAGACAGAACTGTTTGCCATACTCCTTGCACTCAAATGTGTCCATGTATCTAAGATTGACACTTTAACTGTAACTGATTCTCTGTCATCCATAAATGTTCTCAACTCATTAAGTATAAATTGTGGCATGCTTGTGTCAGAAGCCAGACATAGGTATGGTAAGATTGTGGACAGTGGAGTCAGAGTGCACATGCTGTGGATTCCATCTCACATTGGTCTTCAGATGCATGATAAAACTGATAAATTGGCTAAGCTGTATGCTCTCAAAGAGGGGGTAGAGTGCAATCTTGGCTTGTCAGTTAGCAGTTTGAGAACAATAATAAGAAAAGAACCCTACAACTGAATTTTATTGACTAAGCCAGGGAGATTGACCCCAGTGAGTTATCTATCATAATTCCCCCTTCTTGCAGGAGGAGCCACACGTCTGGGGTGCATCCAACAAGATTAGCAGAACTCTTGGATGTCACTTTGCCGGTCCGGCTGGGTTTTATGTATGTTTGGCAGTTAAATCACCTCCACCAGATGTAGACCAAACGAATTTTAACTTTGGGCGATGGATATTGTCACACCTTTGCGTCATTATGTACGGGTGTGATCAAATTAATGAATTTGGGAAACAACTCACTCGAAATGTTCAGAAATGGCAAGTTTTTTATCCACAGTGGTTTATTACAGACCATTCGGGAGAAATACCTGACTTTGCTAGCTGTAATAATGCATTTCCCAATGGGGTGTGCGCGTGCGGTGTCTGTGGTGTGTGTGTGTGTGTGTGTGTGTGTGTGTGTGTGTGTGTGTGTGTGTGTGTGTGTGTGTGTGTGTGTGTGTGTGCGAGGGTGAGTGTGTGAGTGTGTGTGTGTGTGTGTGTGTGTGTGTGTGTGTGTGTGTGTGTGTGTGGGGTGTGTGCGTGTGTGTGCTTGTGTGTGTGTGTGTGTGTGTGTTGTGTGTGTGTGTGTGTGTTGTGTTTTTTGTGAGAGTTTGTGTGAGAGTTTGTGTGGAGTTTGTGTGTGAGTTTGTGTGTATGTGTGTGTGGTGTGGTTATGTGTGTACTCACCTATTTGTGGTTGCAGGGGTCGAGTCATAGCTCCTGGCCCCGCCTCTTCGCTGATTGCTACTAGGTCCTCTCTCCCCCCTGCTCCATGAGCTTTATATACCTGCTTAAAACTAGTAGGTTCCCGCCTCCACTACGTCACTTTCTAGGCTGTTCCACGGCCTGACTACTCTATGACTGAAAAAATACTCCTAACACCCCTTTGATTCATCGGGAGTCTTCATCTTCCAATTGTGACTTCTTGTGTCTGTGTCCTTCTCTGGAAACATCCCATCTTTGCCCCCCTTTGGGTCTATTCCGCGCAGTATTTTATAAGTCGTTATTATGTCTCCCATGACCCTCGGGTCCCCCAGTGTCGTCAGGCCGATTTCCCTCAACCTTTCTTCGTAGGCCAATCCCAGTAGCTCGGGACTAGTCTTGTTGAAAACCTTTGCACTTTCTCAAATTTCTTGACGTGCTTGACTAGGTATGGATTCCAAGCGGTGCTGTTATACTCCAGTATGGGCCTGACGTAAATGGTATACAGAGTCTTAAAAAACGAATCCTTACTGAGGTATCGGAACACTTCCGTAGGTTTGCCAGGGGGCCCGTATGCTGCAGCAGTTATCTGATTGATGTGCGCCCCCAGGAGATATGCTCGGTTTTAAATACTCACCCCCAGTTTTTTCCTTGAGTGAGGTTTGCAGTCTTTGGCCATCTAAACTTATTGTGGTCTGCGGTCTTCTTTGGATGTAGTTCAGCTGGGCTTGTGAGGTCTCTGGGGGACCTAATTTAACCAATTATATGGTCACACCTTGCCTTGGCAAACGTCTGTAGCCACGGCTCACGTCTGAGGTCTTTTGTTCTTGACGGCGTCAGACCTAGGCGTCAGGTGGGTACACGTGGTTGTGGAGGGTGTTTGGGGACCACCATAAAACCCCAAGGAAGAGCATGATCAGGAGATTTGAGGGGAGCTCCCTGCTGGGGGGCGGGGAGCTCTGAGCAGAGATTCGGGCCGAGCTCGGGGCCTGGGAGCAGAGCTGAGCTGGAGAGTCTCGGGAGGAGAGGACTGTTGGAGACATTGGGCAGAGTACTGGCTTGGAAGCAGTACTCGTGCTGTGTAGGTCTTGGGACCTGTGGGCTAGTTCCTGTAGTGAACTGCCCTCTGAACTATATTGAAAGTTATATTCATTTTGGTCAAGTTGATTGTATTTCCCCTGTCCCCATGCTTATGTGTACCACCCCATTTATTTTAAACCCCATGATGTACCCCTGTTCCCAAATATATTATTGTACAAGGACTTAATATAAACTGTGTTTGAGTAAGAATAGTAATATTCACTGTCCCCGTTATTTATTCTTATTTCCAAATTTATTTATGTTTAGTTAAAGTAGTGAGAGGGTGAGAAGTGTGGAGTGGTGGGTAGAGTAATGAGAGGTGAAGGTGTAGTCACCAGTGACCTCACATTACCTACCTACCTCCGCACTCATCCTTCCTATGCCTCGCCTGTCCCCCACCCATGACATAATCCCCTACTCCCATATTCCCCACTTATATTCCTGTATGTTCCAATACCCCCCTACATGACATGGTGTTAAGCGTGGTGGTTCTTATTATTTTTATAGTAGGAACCAGTCCCATGTGCCTTATTTTTGACTGCTCGAATTTTACTTATGCTACCATTTGCTACCCCTTGATTTTGTGTGTTATTATAATGATATTATAATCCTAGTGACCTTAACTGAAACCTTTTTTCAGACGGTGGGGTGTGAGTAATTGTTTGGGTGTAATTTATATTTGGTGGAGTTGGTTGTTGGTTTGAGATAAATGGTTTGGGGAATATCAGTATTTGGGTGAGACTTTGGGGGAAGCAATTACTGGCCGAAATTGAATATTTTCAGAGGAATGAGAAGCCACCCAGCCCGCCTTGGAAGACTCACCCACAACTGTCACCCATTGAAGAGTTGCCTATGATTGCTGTCCACCTGATGTGCCCAGTCAAACCCCGCTGATATGCCCAGTCACCCAGTGATGTGCCCCAGTAGATGTATTGCTGCCCTGGTCTGTCCCTCCAGTGTAGTGGGTGTCTGCATCACCCAGCTCTGTGACCATTACCTGCGACCGCCAGTTACCCGCAGTTGCCAGGGATGGGTGACCGCACCTGCTGTTGATGACTGAAGTGACCTCACCTCACCCCGAGCAAACGGGCATAGCCTGCCCACTGCTGATGTCGGTTGCTGTGATGCTGCTGCTATGCTGTAGCCGTGCTGCTATTTCTGTGGCCGTGCAGAGATGCTGTAGCCGTGCTGCGATGCTGTGGCCGTGCTGTGTGCTGCTGTGATGTTGAGATGCTGCGGCCGTGCTGTGATGTTGAGATGCTGCGGCCGTTGCTGTGATCCTGGGACCGTGCTGGCGATGCTGTAGCCGTGCTGCGATGCTGTGGCCATGCTGTGTGCTGCTGTGATACGGCCGTGCTGTGTGCTGCTGTGTACGGGTGCTGTGGTGCTGTGATAACGGCCGTGTGTGTGCTGCTGGATACGGCCGTGCGGGGATGATGGATATGCTGTGGCGTGCTGGATGCTGCGATGGCCTAGCTTAGGAGGGAAAGGCAGTGATGATTGGGAGTGGTGTGTGAGGGAATTTGGCTGGTTGTGCCAGGACGGGAATCTACTATGAAGGAGCTGCCATCCTCGGAGAAGTGGAAGGACGTGAGCCGCAGAGATGGACTCCCAGTGCTTGGGGACCAGCCTGTATCAAGGGCGGAAAGGAGGTGTATCCTGCCTTGCTGGTCGACCTGTACGATGGTATGCGGGGGATGTCTGCAGCCATGATGAGACAATTGAGAGTGTGTGATGTCCCCAGCCTACTTTGACATTGCAGAAGTGTTAAGTTTACCTGTGTGAATAAGGTGACCTTGAATACGGTCAAATGTTTATGGCCGCCTTGTTTTTAGGCCAGTGAATCCTAGTAAATGGCTAGGATATGGAGGTCTTAGCTGCGATGCTGCCCTGTCTCGATTTTCATATGGACTGAATGCAACCATATGACTGTCTTTGTAATACTCACTTGTGCTTTATATAATCTGTTTACATTAAAGTTTATCACTGTTTATCATTGGGTTGTTAATCTTAAGAATTTTAGCCAGCCCGAATTCTATGCATGTATAAGTGGGGTTTGGCATGCTGCTCTTATCTGTATTTTTTTGTACCTCTGTATGTGTGCTCAAATTGTGCTTCAAATGTTGTAGTGTGCATGTGAAGTGTGCCGAAAATGCGACTTTGGTGGTCGTGAAGTGGTCCAGTTGCAGTTACTTGAAAGAATGCAACCTGTTGGAGCAGTTTTCCATGCCATAGAAGCCTAGAGAGGTTTGGCCCAATGGATAACGTGCGAGGGTGACTAGCATTGGCTAGTGCATTTCTAGTGGAAGTAGGAAGGTACTGGAGCCCGATTTTAGGTTTAAGGAGAAATGGACGGTAAGGAGGCTTTGCACCAGAGAGCAACTTTTAATGCTGGTCAACTGCGAGGTGTACTGATTATATGCCTTGTGATAGTGAGAAGGTTGAGGGAAAATTTGTAGGGGAAATTTAATTTAGTATTATTTTATAATTTTGTCTTTGTATTGTAATAGATTTAAGGGGTTAGGATTAAAATAGTCTAATAATTTAGGACAAATTGTCCTAGTTCTCAGATATTTTAAATTGGGGGAGAAAGGGGGATGTGATGTAGTTCAGCGGGTTGTGGGGGTCTCGGGGAGCCCTAATTTAACCAATTATAGGGTTTCACAACTTGCCTTGGCAAACGTCTGTAGCCACGCCCACGTCTGGTCTTTTGTTCTTGACGGCGTCAGACCTAGGCGTAAAGGGTCGTACACGTGGTTGTGGAGGGTGCTTGGACCCCATAAAAGCCCAAGGAAGAGCATGATCAGGAGATTCGAGCGGAGCTGCTGCTGGGGTGCAGAGCTCCTGAGCAGAGGGTTTGGGCCGAGCTCTGGGCCCGGGAGCAGAGCTGAGCTGGAGAGTCTCGGGAGGAGAGACTGTTGGAGACATTGGCAGAGTACCGGCTTGGAGCAGTAACTCGTGCTGTGTAGGTCTTGGGACCTGTGGCCCTTGTTCCTGTAGTGAACTGCCCTCTGAACTATATTGTAATTATATTCATTTTGGTCAAATTTATTTTATTTCCCTGTCTCACTGCTTATGTGTACCACCCCATTTATCTAAACCCCCAAAGATGTACTCCTGTTCCCAAATATATTATTGTACAAGGACTTAAAATTAAACTGTGTTTGAGTAGATTTGTAATATTCACTGTCCCCGTTATTTATTCTTATTTCCATTTATTTATGTTTAGTTAAAGTAGTGAGAGGGTGAGTAGTGTGGAGTGGTGGGTAGAGTAATGAGAGGTGAAGATGTAGTCACCAGTGACCTCACATTACCTACCTACCTCCGCACTCATCCCTCCTACTGCCTCGCCTGTCCCCTACCTACTGACATAATCCCCTACTCCCATATTCCCACTTATATTCCTGTATGTTCCAATACCCCCTACATGACATCTTGCCCTTCCCCAGTCTTCATGACTTTGCATTTGGCAGGGTTAAACTCAAGGAGCCAGTTGCTGGACCAGGCTTGTAGCCTGTCCAGGTCTCTTTGTAGTCCTGCCTGATCTCATCCGATTTGATTCTTCTCATTAACTTCACATCATCTGCAAACAAGGACACTTCTGAGTCTATCCCTTCCGTTATGTCGTTCACATATACCAAGAACAGCACAGGTCCTAGGACTGACCCCTGTGGAACCCTGCTTGTCACAGGCTCCCACTCTGACACCTCATCACGTACCATGACTCGTTGTTGCCTCCCTGTCAGGTATTCTCTGATCCATTGCAGTGCCTTTCCTGTTATGTGTGCCTGATCCTCTAGCTTTTGCAGTAACCTCTTGTGAGGAACTGTGTCGAAGGCCTTCTTGCAGTCCAAAAAAAATGCAGTCGATCCACCCCTCTCTCTCTTGTCTTACTTCTGTCACCTTGCCATAAAACTCTAGTAGGTTTGTGACACAGGATTTTCCTTCCCTGAAACCGTGCTGGTTGTCAATTATACACTTGTTTCTTTCCAGGTGCTCCACCACTCTCCTCCTGACGATCTTCTCCATGACCTTCCATACTATACACATTAGTGATACAGGTCTGTAGTTTAGTGCCTCATGTCTGTCTCCCTTTTTAAAAATTGGGACTACATTTGCCATCTTCCATACCTCAGGGAGTTGCCCAGTTTCAAATGATGTGTTGAAGATCTTTGTTAATGGCACATACAATATCTCTGCTCCCTCTTTAAGGACCCATGGAGAGATGTCTGGTCCCACCGCCTTTGAGGTGTCAAGTTCTCATAGCAGCTTCACCTCCTCGGTTATATGTACCTCATCCAGCACTTGCTGGTGTACCCCCCTGTTCTGATTTCCTGGAGTCCTACTGGTTTCCACTGTAAATACTTCTTTAAATCTCGTGTTGAGCTCCTGACATACCTCTCGGTCGTTTCTTGTGAATTCCCCATCACCCTTCCTCAGTCTGATTACCTGGTCCTTGACTGTTGTTTTCCTCCTGGTGTGGCTGTACAACAGCTTCGGGACAGTCTTGACTTTCGATGCTATGTCATTTTCATATTGTCGCTGAGCCTCCCTTCTTATCTGTGCACATTCGTTTCTGGCTCTTCGGCTAATCTCTTTGTTTTCCTGAGTTCTCTGTCTTCTGTACCTTTTCCATTCTCTAGTACACCTAGTTTTTGCCTCCCTACACCTTTGGGTGAACCAAGGACTCGTTCCGTTCTTCCCATTATTTCTGTTTCCCTTGAGAACAAACCACTCCTCTACCTCCTTGCATTTTGTTGCCACATAGTCCATCATTTGTTGTACTGGTTTTCCTGTGAGTTCCCTCTCCCACTGAATGTCTTGAAGGAAGTTCCTCATGCCTGAGTAGTTCCACCTTTTGTAGTTTGGTTTTCCCCACCTTATTCCTGCTACTCTCTCCACTTGGAGCTCAACTATGTAGTCGAAGCACAGAGCCACATGATCACTAGCTCCCAGGGGCCTTTCATACATGATATCCTCGATGTCTGAACTACTCATGGTGAATACAAGGTCCAGTCTTGCTGGTTCATACTCTCCTCTCTCTCTCTGGTAGTGTCTCTGACATGTTGATGCATTAGGTTTTCCAGTACCACATCCATCATCTTGGCTCTCAAGGTTTCGGGACCCCCGTGGGGCTCCAGGTTTTCCCAGTCAATCTCCTTGTGATTGAAATCACCCACAACTAGTAACTTTGCTTCCCCCATGTGTGCTCTCCTGGCCACCTCGGCTAGTGTGTCGACCATTGCTCTGTTGCTCTCATTGTATTCTTTTCTTCGCCTCCTGCAGTTTTGTGGTGGGTTGTACATTACTACAATTATCACCTTATGTCCCTCAGACTGGATTCTTCCTACTAAGTAGTCCCTTTCGCCCGTGCCATCCATTCCTTCCATTTTCTCAAAACCCCACTGGTTTTTAATGAGCAGTGCAACTCCTCCTCCCCCTCTCCTCCCTCTGCCTTTCCTGAGGATTTGATATCTGGATGGAAAGATTGAATCTGTTATTATTCTGGTGAATTTTGTTTCTGTGAGTGCTATTATGTCTGGGGATGTCTCCTTGATTCTTTCGTGCCACTTCTAATACTTATTTGTTATTCCGTCTGCATTTGTATACCACACCTTCAACTTCTTTTCTAAGACTGTGATCTGGGAGGTGTACTGGGGTTGGGGAGTGTGAGTGTGTGTGTGTGACTCAACAATCAATATTTGCCCCAATAACTCATTACAGTTGTGATCGGGTGTGGAAGTGTGAATTGCTCAGTACTCTATAATTTGTTCATGAGTGTAGCCATGTATAAACGTAAGTAACCATTCTTACAGGATTCATTACCTTTGCAACTTGCTCATCTAACAAAACTTTGAGGTCCAGTCCCTGGACCCATTATCTACCTCTGTAATCTTTTGACTACCGCCCACAGGATGGGTATGGGGTGCATAATAAACATATTAAACTAACTTGTACAAGTTATCTGGCTCCCACATCTCATATTTATGTATATTTATTCTACTGTGGGGTGCATTTATCTTTATATATTATGTATCGTGTTTATTATATAATTTTGAAAAATATATCATAGATGGATTAATGAAAATATGTACAATAGCGTAATATATGACATTTAATGAGATTTGGTGATTAATACTAATATGTAGTCACTCACAGAAGTCTGGCTCCCACATCTCGTATTTATGTTTATTTATTCTACTGTGGGGTGTATTTATCATCTTTATATGTTATGTATCGTGTTTATTATATAATTTTGAAAAATGTGGAAAATTATATTTACCTGGATGTATCTCATTAGATACATACCAGTAAATGGTAACAAAGATAATTATTATTTATCAAAGTTACAGAGACAAGTAGGAATTTTTAGGACACCTAGATCGCAAAAAATGTTTCCCTTCGATACCTACCATAATATATCTCTCCACAAGTTGCTTCAGACCTACATTAATTACAAATGAAATGTACATCACCAGGAATTCTGGTAAAATTTAATATAAATTTGTGGACTGTGTATTAAAATTAATAAATGATTACATATATACATTTCTATAACAGGAGGAGAATTTATAATCATAACACTCACCAATTAGTCTGGAGATTACTGTGTGTCATGTACAGAACCCCCCTCTACCTAAATATATGATGATAATACTGGCCAGAATTACAATTATTATTATTATAATCATAAAGAAGCGCTAAGCCACAAGGGCTATACAGCGCTGCAGGGTAAGAAAGGAAGTGAGGGTATTGGGCGGCAGAAGGGGGGAGGGATGATCAGTAGGTTACAGAAAACAGCGGGGCAGGGGATAGTGCAGGGGTAAAGGGCAGCAAGAGATTGAGGTAGAAAGGGCTGAAGGTATCAGAGTTTGTGAAGTCAGTCAGTTGTCAAAAAGTCAATGAGAGAGTCAGGATGAAAGGTGGGTCCATCAATGAGAAGGGAAGGTAGAGAGAGAGCAGCGGAGCGAAGACGACGTTGGAGGTATATTCTGCATGCTCGTTGATAAAGTGGGCAGTCTAATAGAATGTGGCTGACCGATAATGGAACCTGACAATTCTCACAGAGAGGAGCAGGGCACCTCTCCATGAGATATCCAAGAGTAAGATGAGTATGACCAATGCGAAGAAGGGAGAGAGTAGTCTCTCAACCTCGACACTGGTGACAAGAAGACGGCCAGTAACCTATACTCGTTTTATTAGACTGAAGTTTGTTACCGAGCAGAGTAGACCAATGTTGTTCCCAACGGGTGTGAAGGTGGTTAGCTATTGCTGCAAAATTGTCTGTAAATGGAACACCTCTATATGAAACTGGCAGATCATGTACTGCTGACCGCGCAGCAGTGTCTGCCTGTTCATTACCCTGTACGTCAACATGACCAGGGACCCAACAAAAAACAACATCTTTATGCTTGGTAGAGATGCGGCATAGCCAAAGTTGGATACGGAGGACTAAGGGGTGAGGTGTATCAAATTTCTGTATAGCTTGTAAAGCACTAAGGGAGTCTGAGACAACCACAAATGATGACACGGGCATAGATGCTATACGGACAAGTGCTGCAAGAATGACATACAATTCAGCAGTAAAAATACTAGCCAAAGATAGTAAATGCCCTCGTACGACGCTGTCCAGAAACACTGCTGTGAATCCTACTCCGTCAGAAGACTTAGAGCAATCTGTGTACATTGCTAAGGCATGAGAATGAGAGTGGAAGTGGTCAACAAACAGTAGACAGTTGGGCTTTCAAGCAAGGGAGTGAGAAAGAGCAGACTCGAACAGCTGGAACTTCCCAAGGGGGTAGGGAAAAGTGAGATGCTACATAAACATATAAGGTGGTAATTGAAGAGAAGACAAGAGAGAATGTAGGCGAAGGGAGAAGGGACGGAGCAAACAGGGGCAGCGAACAAATAATATCTACTAATATCGGTGACCATTCTATAAATGGAAGGATCGCGGAGATCATGAGAGCATACATAGTAGTGAAGGCAATGGGTATCACGCCGATCGGATAAAGTTAGAACATTCACTTCTGCATAGAGGCTCTCAACAGGGAAAGAGCGAAAAGCACCAAGGCATAAACGTAATCCTTGGTGATAAATGGAGTTAAGGCTAGAGAGGGTAGCAGGAGAGACCGCTAAATAGATCTGGTCACCATAACCGGAGAGTTCGACGATCAGCTCCCCATGAAAGATGAGCAAGGGTTTTAAGAAGGTTCAGCTGGCTGTGATAAGTTGCCTTCAGAGAGGTAATGTGAGGTTTCCAGGATATTATTATTATAATCAAAAAGAAGTGCTAAACCGCAAGGGCTATACAGCGCTGTAGGGTAGGAAAGGAAGCGAGGGTATTGGGTGGCAGAAGAGGGGAGGGGCAATCAGTAGGTTACAGAAAACAGTGGGGCAGGGGATAGTGCAGGGTAGAGGATAGCAAGAGATCGAGATAGAAAGGGCTGAAGGTATCATCAGAGTTTGTGAAGTAAGTCAGTTGTTGTCAAAAAGTCAATGAGAGAGTCTGGATGAAAGGTGGGTCCATCAGCGAGAAGGGAAGGTAAAGAGAGAGCAGCAGAGCAAAGATGACGTTGGAGGTAAACTGCATGCTCGTTGATAAAGTGGGCAGTCTAACAGAAAGTGGCTGACCGATAATGGAACCTGACAATTCTCACAGAGAGGAGCAGGGCACCTCTCCATGAGATATCCAAGAGTAAGACGAGTATGGCCAATGCGGAGATGGGAGAGAGTAGTCTCCCAACCTCTGCACTGGTGACAAGAAGACGGCCAGTAACCTATACTCGGTTTAATAGACTGAAGTTTGTTACCGAGCATAGTAGACCAACGTTGTTGCCAACGAATGTGAAGGTGGGTAGCTACTGCAGCAAAATTGTCCATAAATGGAACACCTCTATATGAAACTGGTAGGTCATATACTGCTGACTGCACAGCAGTGTCTGCCTGTTCATTGCCCTGTACGTCAACATGACCAGGGACCCAACAAAAAACAATATCTTTATGCTTGATAGAGATGCGGTGTAGCCAAAGTTGGATATGGAGGACTAAGGGGTGAGGCGTTTCAAATTTCTGTATAGCCTGTAAAGCACTAAGGGAGTCTGAGACAACCACAAATGATGACACAGGCATAAATGCAATACGGATAAGTGCTGCAAGAATGGCATACAATTCAGCAGTAAAGATACTAGCCAAAGATAGTAAATGCCCTTGTACGACGCTGTGCGGAAACACTGCTGCGAATCCTGTGCCGTCAGAAGACTTAGAGCCATCTGTGTACACTGCAATGGCATGAGAATGAGAGTGGAAGTGGTCAAGAAAAAGAGAGCGAGAAGCTACCATAGACAGGCTTTCGAGCAAGGGAGTGAGAAAGAACAGACTCGAACAGCTGGAACTTCCCAGGGGGGTAGGAAAAAGTGAGATGCTACATGAACATAGAAAGGTGGAAATTGAAGAGAAGACGAGAGTGAATGTAGGCGAAGAGAGAACGGACGGAGCAAACAGGAGCGGCGAACAAATAATGTCTACTAATATCGGTGACCATTCTATAAATGGAAGGATTGCGGAGATCATGAGAGCGCACATAGTAGCGAAGGCAATGGGCATCATGGAGATCGGATAAGGATGGAACGTTTGCTTCTGCATAGAGGCTCTCAACAGGGAAAGAGTGAAAAGCACCAAGGTATAAACGCAATCCTTGGTGATGAATAGTGTTGAGGCTAGAGTAAGAGGATAGGCAGCTGAATAGGTCTGGTCACCATAGTCAAGTTTCGATAAAATGAGGGTGGAAGGTAGGCGAAGGAGAGTTAGACAATCAGCTCCCCATGAAAGATGAGCAAGGGTTTTAAGAAGGTTCAGCCAGCTGTGACACGTTGCCTTCAGAGAGGTAATGTGAGATTTCTAGGATAACCTACGGTCAAAGAGGAGGCCTAGAAACCTGACTGTATCCCGTTCAGGGAAACGGGTGCCATAGAGGTATAAAGGATGATCGGAGATGACAGAGCGTCTAGTGAAAGTAATTTGGTGAGTTTTGGTACTGGAAAATTTAAACCCATGTGTGGGAGCCCAATTGGAAACACGGTCGACCGCATGCTAGAGTGAAACTGTAATGAGATGACAGTCAGCGCCTGCACAGGCAATAGCGAAGTCATCAACATAGAGTGATGACCAAATATTAGATGGAAGACTAGAAGCCAAATCATTTATAGCAAGGAGAAAAAGTGTTGTGCTCAGAACACATCCCTGGGGGACACCTTCAGCTTGGATAAAGTCCGGGGAGAGCACATTATTAACCCGAACACGGAAATGTCTGTCAGTTCAAAAGTTCTTAAGGAAGGATGGTAGATTGCCTCAAAGGCCTAAGGAGTGGGCTTGGGCCAAAATATTATACCTCCAAGCTGTGTCATATGCATACACTGTACTAAAGTACGCATGAAAAACAGAAAAGGCACCTTGTGTAAAATGTGTAAGGGGTGGGTGCATGATGGATGTATGTACAATTATAGCAACGGTGCCAGAATTCATTTTGTGTGTAACAAATGCACTTTGGCAGTTACCCTTTAGCAGTGATGACATTGATTTACCTAATTTTAATACAAATGACCCATTGCCATATATTGATGATTATGATTGTTTTATGAAAACAGGCCTTCACTTTATTCATGTCAATGCAAGATCACTTCTTCCTAAATTGGCAGAGATTAGGATTCTAGCTAACAAAATTAGGGCGGCAGTTATAACCATCTCTGAATCTTGGTTGGATGATACGGTGACTGACGACGAGGTCAAAATAGAAGGTTACAATATAAAACGCTTAGATAGGAACAGAAAGGGTGGTGGAGTAACATGTGCAGTTCCCCAAGGTAGTATTCTGGGTCCCTTACTATTCTTATGTTATGTCAATGATATGCCTATCAGTGTCAAGTGCAAACTCCTACTGTATGCAGATGACAGTGCTCTGTTAGTGACAGGTAAAGACCACAAGATATTGCTAATGTTTTAACACTGGAACTGGAGTCCTGCAGCAAATGGTTAGTAGACAACAAACTATCATTACACCTAGGGAAAACTGAAGCCATTCTCTTTGGAACGAAACATAAACTGAGAAGGGTAAATAATTTTAATGTTCAGTGTAATGGGGAGTCCATCACTTTGGTTTCATCAGTAAAATATCTTGGAATCCCCTTTGACCCATGCATGTCAGGAGAATTGATAGGGAACAGTGTAGTAAAGAAAGCGAATGCCAGACTGAAGTTCCTGTATAGACAAGCACAGTGTCTACCTACTGAGGCTCGCAGGACCCTATGTCTAGCCCTTATACAATGCCATATGGATTACGCTTGCTCTTCATGGTACTCTGCCTTGACAAAAAACTGAAAGATAGACTGCAAATCACCCAGAACAAAATCGTAAGATTCATCCTGGGGCTGGGACCAAGAGAACATGTAGGCCAGGATGAATTACAGCAGTTGGATATGCTGAATGTTGAAGACAGAGTAAAACAACTGAAGCTAAATCATGTTTATAAAATTGCTCACGAACAGTGTCCAGAATATCTTGCTGTCAATTTTGTCAAGATTGGGAACCAAAGCAATCATAGTACTAGGGGGAGAGAGCACAACTTTGTAGTACCCACAGTCAGTGGCCAGGCGTCAAACACCTTTTATTGTACAGCAATAAAGGAATGGAACAGACTACCTGCACATGCCAAAGCCAGTGATAGCAAGAACCAGTTCAAGAAGACTGCCAAAAAGTGTCTGATGAATGAAGCTACAGAAAGGGAGGGGAATGATTTTCTATTTTTTAGCTAAAATACGTGTAAATTTTACCTTATCCCTAGTAATGACCCTCGTATTGTAGATAGTCTTTTTAGTATGATAATAAGATGTTATCTTCATTGTAGAATAATAAGAAAATATTATAACCTTTATAGTATAATAATAAGGTAAAAGGACCCCAATGGAAATAAGTCACTCTGTCTGACTTTTTTGGGTTATCCTAGGTTCTCTACACATATGCTGCTATGTATGATAATTCTATGTAACTGTATTTGTGTATACCTGAATAAATTTACTTACTTACTTACTTATATGCCTTCTCAAGGTCAAAAAATATGCCAATAACCGAGTGGTTATTCGCAAAGGCATTACGAACATACATATCCAAGCATAGTAAGTGGTCTATGGTGGAACGGCCCTTATGAAAGCCATATTGACGAGTGGACTGCTGTGTGTCTCTAAATACCACACTAAACGTCTATTTACCAGGCGTTCCATCACTTTGCAAACTGCACTGGTAAGAGCAATGGGATGGTAGTGGGAGGCTTCATGTCCCATAGTACCCGAACACTGGCAGATTTGCACAGCTGTGGAAGAACTCCTTGTGACCAAATAAGATTGAAAAGGCATAACAGGTGTGCAAGGGCTGACTGATGTAAATGTTGTAGCATACGAATATGAATGTCGTCGGGCCCAGCTGCCGATGACCGGCAAGCTGAGAGTGTTGCCTCCAGTTCCTGAAGTGTAAAAGGCACATTATACTGTTCTTCTCTGAGAGAAGAAAAGTCTAAGGGTGCTAACTCTCTGGCAGACTTTGAGGAAAGAAACGAGGGGCGTAGATGGAGCCCCTGAGAAATACGGACCAGATGATTGCCAGTTTCCTTGGCAACATCTAGTGGGTTTGCTATATCAACACCGGCAACCCACAGAACAGGAGCCGGGTCAGGAGAATATTTACCACTCGTACTTTTTTCCAGACTGCACTCATAGAGGAAGCAGAGGTGATGGTGGAGACCATCTCACCAGCACGTGCGTTTAGCATCACGGATGACACAGCGAGCAATCGCACGCTTCTGCTTAAAATCAAGAAGTCTCTCCGTGGTTCTATTGTACCAGTACCTGCCCCACGCAGTGCGTTTCAAACGTACTGCATGAGCACAAGCAGGAGACCACCAAGGCACGCATTTCTGAGAATGCCTGCCCGAAGTTTGGGGTATAGAATGAGAAGCTGTGGTTAAAACCGAGGATGAGAAGAGGTGTAAAAGCTCATCAATGGAGGACGAAGAAAGAACTTCACTAAAAACAGTTAGTTGTGAATAAAGGTTCCAATTTGCCTGATCAAATTGCCAGCATGGGTTACGAAGAGGTGGTGAATATGAAAGGGAAGAAAGAATGATTGGGAAATGATTGCTGTCATGTAAATCCGGATGAAGTCTAAAGTGGGGGAGGAACAGCAGACTGAGAGATCGATGCAAGAGAGAGTATGAGTCCGAGGATCAAAATGGGTGTGAGTGCCTGTATTTAAAACATGGAGGGGGTGGGTAGCAAGAAAAGCCTCTAACTGAATGCAACAGGAATCACATTGAGACCCCCCTCCCCAGAAGAAATGATGGGCATTAAAATCGCCAAGTAACAGAAGTGGTGGCAGTAATGACGAAACAAGAAAGGCAATATCTGGGATAGATAATGCCAGAGAAGGAGATACAAAGAACAGAGTGTATACCACCTATGCAAGTGGATACGGGCTGCAGTGTAATGCAGCGAAGTACGAACAAATAGCTGATGGTAGGGAATATCAGTGCACAGAAGAAGGGCACTTTCATTAAAAGTCCCATCAGGAAAAGGACCTGAAGAGTACAATAAATTATAGCCTGAGATGGGATAGATAATGGCAGAGTGTAATTTTGGTTCCTGTAAGCAAACACCAATAGGGGAAAACTGGGAGAGCTACATCTGAAGCTTACCCTGATTACCCCTGAGGCCACGAATATTCCACTGTAAATAGGCCATGATTGGCAACAATAAAGATACCTGAAATCTGCAGGTAAGGGTACCTACAGACTAGAAGGGTTGGAAAAGTCCACATGCAGTGGCAAAGGAAAACGTTCAAGTAGCGAAGGAATGGTGCATTGTGAAGAAAGAAGTTGTTCAGATGGAGAAGAGGAAAGAGAAGGAACAGAGGGTGTATCAGTGTCCATTGATGGTTTGGTCTCTGCAATATATTCAGATATTGCTTCAAGTTTTTCGGAGTTCAGAGACGTTATATGGGAGACAATACTGGAGACGGAAGGAGGAGGAGTTTGAGAAAAGATCGAAGCTATAATGGACTGTACCAAGGTAGGGGGGGCAAAATTGTGGAGGGAACTGGAGAAGTGAGGGAGGTGACAGAAGAGGCAGAAACGCCGGAGGTGGCAGAAGAGGAAGAAACTTGGGAGGGGACAGGGAAGGAAGGCACAGTATGAGGAGGAGGATGAACCTCCACACTTGTAACGGAACCAGTGAAAGGGGAAGACCTAGGTACAGAGACTGGGAAGGTAAAATGTGGAGGTGGATGAAGGGAAGGAGGGGTTAAAGGAGATTTGTTGGACCTCTGAGAAGAAGAGGGTGATTGGGAGGAGGTGTTGCACGAGGTCTTGTCGATACCGGGGGTTTGTGAGGGAGAACACGAAGAAGTGAGGCAAGACTGAGGTGTTGAAGTAGGGATGTCTGAGCCCAGGACAGTAAAAGAATTAGATACAGGAGTGACTATGGGACTGGCAACTGCAGAGGAGGCTGCAGAAGATGGGACCCCAGAAGTGGGGGGGGGGCCTTTTGAAACACTAGAATAAGAAACACAGGGTAGTCTCCCTTGGAGGCGGAGATGAGGAACTACCATAGCATAAGGGAGACCTTCTGCCTCTTTGAGGCAATGAATTCCCCGCTCATTTAAGTAGACCTGGCAATGGCAAGAGTTCGAAGGGCAAGCCTCATGACAATTAAGGCAAGAGGGAGGTCAACTGCAAGATGTATTAGAATGGTCATCGGCACCACAGACTGGGCATTCGGCTATAGATCTGCAATATTTTGCTGGGTGGCCAAATCGCCAGCAATTCCTACACTGTTGCGGTGTAGGGATCACCTTCTGAAATTGTAACCGATGTCGTCCTACATAAACAGAGGATGGGAGTTCACCGCTGTCAAAAGTTAAATGAGCCACATTGCAAGGGTATCGTCTTCGCCCGTGGGCGGGAAGAACATAAGTGTCTACCTTGAGAATTGGGAGATCTTGGAGTTCCAGCTGTTCGAGAATGTCATTGCCACATGTCTGGAAATTTTGTTGGACTATGGTATGGGGCAGAATAACAGTACCACTACAAGAATTGAGGGAATGATGTTTTTCGATAGTGATAGGATGACGAAATGTAAAGAAGAGAAAGATATGAGGTTGGGTAGTTCTGGACTGTGATGATGCAAAACCACTCTTATTTATTTATTATTTTTTTATTTATTTATAAATTTTAGCATACATACAGAGGTCCCCAAAAATAAGGTAAGAGCAGATCCCAAAAGCCACTTATATGTAGCTTAGGGCGGGTTAAAATTAACTTAAGATTAACTAAGCAATGATGAATAGTTAAGACATTATTGTAAACAGTAATTTTTAAATAAAAAATTGAGTTTTTAAAAAGACAGGTCTATGGTTGCATGCTTGTTTTCATTCGGTAGTGTATTTAAAAAAAATAACAAAGTTAGGTTTAACATTTGTGTGATATAATTGTGGTAACATTTGGGGATATAAAATTTTAGGGTTCAGTTTTTCGTATTTTTTGGTTTTGAGTGAGTAAGTGAATTTGAGAAGAGACTTGAATTTATAAACAGGTAGTGTTTCTTTTATTTTTACGGGAATAATTCGATTTTAGGGCCTTTTATGTGCATTGAGTTTTTGCATGCGTGAGATGGACACGGGAAATAAAAGAGTGACGTGCTTGTATTATGGTCGTTTTTCTTTTGGGTTGGAAAGGGGATGTTTGAGGGGGGGGGTTAATTCAGATTTAAAGTGTTCTTGTATGTAATAATGCAATAATAAGTATGGATGTTTTGTATGGTGAGTAGGTTGAGGTTTTAAATATTGGTGGGTGTGCCCCTGTAGTGAGAATTTGTTATCATTTAACTGACCCTTTTGTTGGGTTTTAGTGGTCTGAGATGGTTAGTTTTTGTTGAGCCCCATGCAAAAATTCCCATGGTGAATAGGGGTAAATAAGAGGTGATTTGGGGCCAGGAGGGCTGATTTGGGGAAAACATGTCCCGTATCTTCGATGTATTACAGTTTTGGGAAATTTTCTTAAAAATTTGTTGTTATGGTATGAAATTTGGTTATTATCGAGGTGGTTCCAAAGAATTTTCCCTCTTTTTTGCTTTGTGTAGGTGATCGTTTATCGTTATGTTAAGAGGACATCGTAGCTTGTCCCAAAACGTGAAGTGGTTTTGTCAATGTTTAATGTAAGTTTTTTTGCCCTATCCGGTGATATTTTCTGTAATTGGGGTGTTTACGTTTGGCTGCGTGATGGGCTGGGGAGAGAAGACGTATGGGGTTTTATCTGAAAAAAGTGTGGTTTAGTAATTGCAAAGTTTGGTAGGTCATTTATGTTAGGAGAAGAGAAGAGGGCCAAGGGACACCCCCTGTGGGACACCAACTGTAATTGGTTGTGCGGAAGAGTTCCCCCAATTTCGTACACTTTGGCTTCTGTTGCCGAGGAAAAGCTTGGGTAGTTGAGGGAGTCCCCTCAAATACCAAGTGTGAATTTCGGGGAGCAAGTCTGGTCCTGTATCAAAAGCTTTACGTAAGTCAATGAAGACCCCCAGGGGGACTTCTTTTTTCTCATTGCAGTGTATATATTTTCCCGCATGTGTATAATGCATCATTAGTTTTTTTTATTGGGCCCTGAACCAAATTGGCGGGGTTTTGAGAATTTTATGGGGATGAGGTAGGAGTAGATTCTTTATGAATTAATTTTTCGAAGATTTTTGAGAGGGGGTTTTTAAATTGGTTTTGGGCCCTATATTTATTCAACTCTGTTTGGTCTCCCTTTATGGTGGGGGTGCCCTTGTTTTTGAGAACTTAGGAAGGTGGAGATTCAATGGTTTTGTTAAAGGTGTTCAATGTTGGTGAAGTACTTGTGACCTTTTTTGTATAAAAAGGGTGGAAAGGTTATTTAAATCTCCTCCCTTTTGTTTTTCGTGCGTTGATAAAAAGGGGAGACTTGTATGGGTTAGTCGGAGTAGGAACAGTGTGTTCGGGTGTTGCCAGTGAGGTAGTCATTTGGGGGGGGTATCTGAGTTGGGAATTTTTGGGAAAGGTTTTTGGGCTATAGTGGAGAAAAAAATCTTGATCTGTTTGTGTTTTGTTGGGGGGTTGGGGTTCTCTATTTTTTCTAATTTTATTTCGCTATGTGGATATTTTTTTGTTCCCCGAATTTTGATGGGTTTTCCAGGCTTTTTTATATCACCCGTAAGTTGGTAATCTGTTCTCATAATAAATTTTTTGCCCCTTTTATCAGGGGTTTTGGATTGACGAGTTGTTTTGTTTGGTCTCTGTTTTGGACCCTTCTGTACTGTTTTTCATATCGGGTGTTTTTTTTTTTTATGGATTTTAGAAGCTGGGTGTTACCCGGGCTGTTCAGTCTCTTGCTGTCATTGTTTAGTTTTTTTGGGCAGTTTGTTAAAAGGTATTGGGTTTTTTTAGAAAATTTTTAAAACATTCGTCAATATCTGTATGATTTTAGCTCAGTGTGCCCGTCAATGTTTGTTTCTGTGTTGTGAAGTTAAATTAATGGCTGCCCCATTGTGAAGTTGAAGGTGACTTTTGTAGTGTTTTTTGGGGTTTTTTACAGGATTGTTTGAGGAAAATAGGGTGTGGTCTGTGGTATTATCTGTAATTATGCCTGATTTTAAAGGGATATGGGTTGGTCCAAAGTGGTAAGTAGGGAAAAAAAAGTCTCTGTAACTCTTGTAGGGTTTTTTTAGTTGGTAGCAACGCAGTTACTCTTGGTTTGTGAATTCAGTACGTGTGGGTCTGGTCTTGAGGAGATTTATTTGAAGTCACCCGAGAGTAGTAAAATGATTTTGTTATGCGGCATCAGTTTTCATACTTCCTGGTTTTGACTAAATTGGCTAAAGTTTGATTTTTGGAATTCTGTAGATGTTTACACTGTGAGGGTTTTTGTGTATTTGGATTTGAGTTTTTGTATTATATTTCCCATGTTCACCCTTGTGCAAGTATTTGTATACATTTTTGTTGGTCTGGTAGTATATTGTTGTGCCACCCCCTTGTTGGTTGGCCCCAGTTGTGATTTGGTGTGTAACCCGGAATGGCTAGACATCTGTAGTATCAGGGTTTGCCGGGTTTTAGTTAGTGTAATAATGGGACATATTGGCATGCAAGGAATTTAGTAATGCTAGGAGGTCATCATAATGCTTGCCTTAAAGATCTGTTTTGTAGTTAAAGTAGTTATGTTGTTGTTTGGGTTGAGAAGGCCTTTGATTGTTCTGCTGTGTATAATTCAGTAACTGTTTTAAAACATTTAAGTCATTAAATAAGAGGTTGGTATAGGATCAATGTTTTAATTATAAAATTTGTAGTGAATTATAGTTAGAATTAAATAAAAAAAAAAAGTAAATATTCTAGAGCTAAAAAAAAAAAGCACCGAATTATTTAACAAATGTAAAAAAAAAATGAGTAAGGTGTTTTTTTAAAACTAAAATTTTAAAGGGGAATAAAAAAGATAAATTAAATTTGTGGTGAAAAATAAAGTGATGATCAAATTTGGAGCTGGGAATATGATAGTAGGTGTACTTTTAAAAGGGAATTCTTTAAAGTTAGAATTTAATTTTAAAATTTTAAATAAAAGGGGCTAATAAAGTTGTGGTGAACAATAAAATGGTTTTTCAAATAAATGAGTTTTTGGGTATAATGGCAAATAGTGAAAATTTTTAAATTTAGCACCTTTTTATTAGTTAACAATTTCGAATATATGTTAAGGTAGTTTTAAAAAAGCTAAAATAAAGGACAAAAAAATATATAAGGGACTACAATTAAGTAATGGTAAACAAATTTAAAGGGCAGATGTCCTTGAGATAAAATTGGTTTAGGGGTAAAATCCCTTTGTAAAATTAAATAAGTTGAGCAGTTTGTTGCACAATAAAAATTTAAAAAAAAAAAATGAGGGAGTTGGGATGCTAGCAAAAGATAGTTTTGGTACTTTCAAAAAAGTAAATTGGAATACTATACACTAAATGCACACCAATAAAAAGTGCTAAAAAAAACAAGTAGTGGTAAACAAAATTAATGGACAGGTAAGAACAATGAATAATGGTAATGTCTTGGTTATAATATGATAGCAAGATGGTAGACAGGTACAAAGGATAATATAAAGGTTGGAGTTGAATATACAAACTTGAAAAATTGGCAACAAAATGTTAGGGGAAGTATAAAAAAGTTTAATGTACAAAAGTAAAAATTGACTGGTAGTAAATATGGTTTTAATAAAATTTTAGTAAGTAATAATGATTACAAAAAAAGTGAAAAAGTAATGTTTATTTCATTCAATATTGCACTGGTTAGGTTAGGTTAGGTAAGGTTCGTCAGGAAACAGGACAAATGTTTCCTGACGCGGGTCTTAGTCAGATGATGACCCGCCTTTGGAGCTTTTGGTCATCTGACCGAGGCACTGGTAGTTATTCTAGAGGTTATATGGCAGTACAAGGTAATTAAGAGTACTCTAAGATAGTAAATGTGGTATAAAACAGGTAAAGGTAATTAGACAAGTCGAGTACAGAAGAGTTGATAGAAGCAGAAGAGACTTGAAGACGAAGTAATCAGTCCATCACCCTTAAAGTTTTGATGTGGTCAGTCTCTCAGTCTGGAGCAGAGATCTTGCAGTCTGCCTGAATGAACATCGAAATGCCTCTAACAGAGACGATGTAAGGTACGCCTGTGTCCTCCACAGAGACTCCACGGGGCATTTGATGAACTGGAACGAGGCACAACTCGTTCTCACTGAACCAGACCTCAGACGCCGACGGTGCCTAGAAGCCTCACTAATCGCCGTCACCGACACTATAGAACGCAACACTGGAAACTACAAAATTTCAAAAACATTGGCATACATGATACTTAAGCAGCACCAACCCAACAACACAGGAGTCACATGATTTCATCGTCTACCCGTCCTCATCATAGGTAGAGGTTGCTTTGATAAGGACCTGCCTCGCATGGGCCAGTAGGCCTTCTACAGTGTTCCTCCATTCTTATGACATTCCTCAGGTCACGTGCGTCACATCTCACTCTCACTCCGCCTATATATATAATGTCTTTCTACCTCTGTATGTTAGAGGGAGGGAGAGGGAGGCACATGTGCAGTGTATTTCACAGATGGTTCTGTCGACCCTGACAGGAAGAGAGCAGCAGCTGGACTGTACCACAATGGTCACACACAAGGCTGGCGACTCCCTGACCACTGCATGATCCTTCAAGCTGAGCTGGTGGCGATTCAGCAGGCATTGTCACATGCCCTACGACATCGACTCCGACCTGTCATACATGTTGATTCCACCTCTGCAATCAATGCCCTCTCCCATCCTCAACCACAGGATAATGTCCACCTCATCACATCGATCCTGAGCATAATGACAGCCTTAGAAGTTCAGGGTAATAGATCGACATTGAACTGGATCCCCAGCCATGCTGGCATCCGGGGAAATGAGGCGGCAGATGATGCAGCCAAGGCAGCAACAGACTATCCACATGTTGGGATTACTGTCCCAATCAGCCTACGACAGACCAAACTGGTGGCTGCCAGAGCCACGAAACTTATGGGGGAGGTCTTAGGTGATACCCCATCTCAACAGTGGTACCGAGCAGCGACTCAGGGAGAACCCCCTCCATATGATAGAAGCTGGTCCAGAGCGCAGTGTACCGCCATCCATCGGCTTCGTTTGGGCTTTCCCACAGCCAAGAGGATGGTAGACAAGGCAGAGGAGGAGATGTGCCAGTACTGTCAGCACGTTGTCCAGCGGCCCCTAACACACTATCTTCTAGAGTGCGAAGCTACTGGGTGATATTCCCTCCCGAAGAGGACCCAGAGATGACTGCGGCCACACTAGTGTACCATGGGGTCAACGAACCAGACAAGCTGTTGCCTGTAATAATGACATATCCTCCTCCTCGCTAATGTCCATAGTTACATATGGTGTCGCTTATGAGATGCACCAGTTGAACTGACCATAGGGGCGCTTGAGCGGCATGCGTCGCATCATTGTGGAAACCTTTCTCCATCGGGAGCCAGAGACGGGTCATCGCAAGATTGGGACCCGTGCCAGGACTATGGTCTTGGCGAACATTATATATACACATGTATGTTAGAAGTGATCAAGGTCCCAGGACCGAAACGTTTTCTAATAAATATGTTATAGTGTTTGCTTACGTGTCTTTCTAAACCAATTTGTCGGTATTTATTACCAAGGTTTATACCATCTTGTCTGACACTGCAACACACTATGGACATAGCATACAGAGAATACCTTTCTCTCCTACTCAAAGCTAATAGTCTTCGTGTTGTACACAGTCAAGATACCAAGACCAAAAGAGGCATCATCATCGGGTTTTTCCTAAGAGCATACCGAATTTGTAGTCCTGAGTTTCTTGACGAAGAATGTACATACATTCACCAAACATTCACTGAGTTACATTTTCCTTCTTTTTTCATCAAAGACTGCAAGAAAAGAGCTCTTCAGATCATTAATTCTCCACGTATCAACGCCACTCCCAACAAAGTTATAATTCTTCCCAACAGCCAGGTTGCACTGAACGTCTCAAAAGTACTTTCACAAGCTAACACCAGAGTCGCCATCGCTTCTAGCACTTCAATAAAGGATCTAACCAGGACAAAATCCAAGCACCACGAACAGTCAATGCAGGAGTTTACACTATACCCTGTTTACTTGGAGTTTACCTGGAGAGAGTTCCGGGGGTCAACGCCCCCGCGCCCCGGTCTGTGACCAGGCCTCTTGGTGGATCAGAGCCTGATCAACCAGGCTGTTACTGCTGGCTGCACGCAAACCAACGTACGAGCCACAGTCCGGCTGATCAGGAACCGACTTTAGGTGCTTGTCCAGTGCCAGCTTGAAGACTGCCAGGGGTCTGTTGGTAATCCCCCTTATGTATGCTGGGAGGCAGTTGAACAGTCTCGGGCCCCTGACACTTATTGTATGGTCTCTTAACGTGCTAGTGACACCCCTGCTTTTCATTGGGGGAATGTTGCATCGTCTGCCAAGTCTTTTGCTTTCGTAGTGAGTGATTTTCGTGTGCAAGTTCGGTACTAGTACCTCTAGGATTTTCCAGGTGTATATAATCATGTATCTCTCCCGCCTGCGTTCCAGGGAATATAGGTTCAGGAACCTCAAGCGCTCCCAGTAATTGAGGTGTTTTATCTCCATTATGCACGCCGTGAAGGTTCTCTGTACATTTTCTAGGTCAGCAATTTCACCTGCCTTGAAAGGTGCTGTTAGTGTGCAGCAATATTCCAGCCTAGATAGAACAAGTGACCTGAAGAGTGTCATCACGGGCTTGGCATCCCTCGTTTTGAAGGTTCTCATTATCCATCCTGTCATTTTTCTAGCAGATGCGATCGATACAATGTTACGGTCCTTGAAGGTGAGATCCTCCGACATGATCACTCCCAGGTCTTTGACGTTGGTGTTTCGTTCTATTTTGTCGCCAGAATTTGTTTTGTACTCTGATGAAGATTTAATTTCCTTGTGTTTACCATATCTGAGTAATTGAAATTTTTCATCGTTGAACTTCATATTGTTTTCTGCAGCCCACTGAAAGATTTGGTTGATGTCCGCCTGGAGCCTTGCAGTGTCTGCAATGGAAGACACTGTCATGCAGATTCGGGTGTCAACTGCAAAGGAAGACATGGTGCTGTTTACCTGGAGTTTTCCTGGAGAGAGTTCCGGGGGTCAACGCCCCCGCGGCCCGGTCTGTGACCAGGCCTCCTGGTGGATCAGAGCCTGATCAACCAGGCTGTTACTGCTGGCTGCACGCAAACCAACGTACGAGCCACAGCCCGGCTGATCCGGAACTGACTTTAGGTGCTTGTCCAGTGCCAGCTTGAAGACTGCCAGGGGTCTGTTGGTAATCCCCCTTATGCGTGCTGGGAGGCAGTTGAACAGTCTTGGGCCCCTGACACTTATTGTATGGTCTCTTAACGTGCTAGTGACACCCCTGCTTTTCACTGGGGGGATGGTGCATCGTCTGCCAAGTCTTTTGCTTTCGTAGTGAGTGATTTTCGTGGTGCAAGTTCGGTACTAGTCCCTCTAGGATTTTCCAGGTGTATATAAACATGTATCTCTCCCTCCTGCGTTCCAGGGAATACAGGTTTAGGAACCTCAAGTGCTCCCAATAATTGAGGTGTTTTGTCTCCGTTATGCGCGCCGTGAAAGTTCTCTGTACATTTTCTAGGTCGGCAATTTCACCTGCCTTGAAAGGTGCTGTTAGTGTGCAGCAATATTCCAGCCTAGATAGAACAAGTGACCTGAAGAGTGTCATCATGGGCTTGGCCTCCCTAGTTTTGAAGGTTCTCATTATCCATCCTGTCATTTTTCTAGCAGATGCGATTGATACAATGTTATGGTCCTTGAAGGCGAGATCCTCCGACATGATCACTCCCAGGTCTTTGACGTTGGTGTTTCGCTCTATTTTGTGGCCAGAATTTGTTTTGTACTCTGATGAAGATTTAATTTCCTCATGTTTACCATATCTGAGTAATTGAAATTTCTCATCTTTGAACTTCATATTGTTTTCTGCAGCCCACTGAAAGATTTGGTTGATGTCCGCCTGAGCTTTGCAGTGTCCCAAATGGAAGACACTGTCATGCAGAAAGGGGGTCATCTGCAAAGGAAGACATGGTGCTGTGGCTGACATCCTTGTCTATGTCCGATATGAGGAGAGGGAAAAAAGGGGACGAGTACGTGCCTTGTGGCATTGAATTTCGAGCAAGGGATGAGAAGAACGACCCAACACTGAATTTCCCCGGGGGGTGGGAAAAGTGAGTTTCTACATGAAAAAAAATATAAGGGGTAACTGAAGGGAAGACAAATGAATGTAGGGGGAAGAAAAAAAGGGGGAGAAAACAGGGGCGGCGAACGAATAAAGAATGCTACTAAAAAATTCGGGGGACCTTTTAAATAAAGGGAAAGGGATTGTGTAGATCGTGAGAGCGTACATAGTAGCAAAGGGAAGGGGGCATAAAGGGGGATCAGACAAGGATGGAACATTTTTTTTTCTGTATACAGCTTTAAAACGGGGGAAGAGCGAAAAGCACCAAGGCACAAACGAAACCCTTTGGGTTGAGGGAAAGAGTTAGGCTAGAGAGAGTACAGGGAGGCCGCAAATAAACTGGTCCCCCCATAATCGATTTCGATAAAATGAGGGCTGAATGTAGGCGAAGCAGAGTTCGACGATCACTCCCCCAGAAAAGTTTAACCCAAGGGTTTTAAGAAGGTTTACCCGGGCTGTGACAATTTTCCTTTCAAGGGGTAATGTGAGGTTTCCAGGATAACCACGGTCAAAGAAAAAGGCCAAGAAACCGACGAAATCACTTTCCCGGGGGAAAACGGGAGCCATAGAGATACAAAGGTTTATCGGAGAAAACGGGAGCGTCTAGTGAAATTTTTTTTGGGTGAGTTTTGGTATTTAAAAATTTTAAAACCCCAAATTCGGGGGGCCCCCAAGGGAAACAGGGTTTCGAACCCGCAGCTGGGAGAGAAACTGAAATAACATAAAAGTCATCGCCTGCACAAGCAATACCGAAGTCATCAACATAGAGTGATGACCAAATATTGGGTGGAAGAACAGAGGCCAAATCTTTTTATAACAAAAAAGAAAAAGTTTTTTGTGTTTAAAAACACAACCCTGGGGGACCCCTCAGCTTGGACGAAGCCCCCGGGGAAAGAACATTATTGGGACTCGAACCCCGGAAATGTCTGTCAGTTAAAAATTTTTTAAGGAAAAGGAGGGGTAAAATTGCCTGGGGGTCAAGGAAGGGGCCCTGGGCCAAAAAATATTATACCCCCAATTTGTGTCATATGCCTTCTAAAGGGGTCAAAAAATATGGCAATAACTGAGTGATTATTCGCAAAGGCATTACAAAACATACTATCCAAGTGAATAAGGGGTCTAGGGTAGAACGCCCCCTTACAAAAGGGCCATTTTTGACTAGCGGAGGACTGTTGGGGAGTCTAAATACCACATTAAACGCCCGATTTACGGGGCCCTTCCATCATTTTTCAAACTGCACTAGTAAGAGCGATGGGGCAAAAAAAGTGGGAGGAATCATGTCCTTTTTTTTCCCCCCGGTTTGGGGAAAAGGGGAAAGAAAAATTGGCAGATTTCCACAGCTGGGGAAGAACCCTTGGGGCCCCAAATAAGATTGAAAGGTTTAAAGGACTAAAAGGGCTGACCGATGTAAATGTTGAACATACGAATATGAAGGGCGTCAGGCCCAGCTGCCAAAAAATTATGGGAAAAGCGAGACTTTTGCCTCCATTTTCTTGAAGTGTAAAAGGGGCACATTATACTTTTCTTCTCTGAGAAAGAAAAGTCCAAGGGAAAAAAAAATTTTTCTCTGCAGACTTTGGGGAAAAGAAACGGGGGGCATAGATGGAGCCCTCGGAAATACGGACCAAATTGTGTGCCAATTTCAAGGGGCAACGCGAGGGGGTTTGCTACATCAAACAAGTGACCCGTAGAACGGACCCCCGGGTCAGGAGAGTATTTTCCACTCAATTTCCTCATTTTTTTCCAGACTGCACTCATAGAAGAAGCAGAGGTGATGGGGGGAAAACATAGCCCTCCCCCAACAAGCGCTTTTTACTTCACGGATGACACGGCGAGTGATCGCACGCTTTTTGTTTTAAAATCAACAAGTCTCCTCAGGGGTTCTTTTGAAACCGGTACCTGCCCCAGAAAGAAACGTTTCAAACGTACTGCACGACAAAGAGGAGACCCACCAAGGCCGCACTTCTGGGGAATGCCTGCCTGAGGTTTGGGGTATAGTTTTGAAAAGCGGGGGGGATAAACTGATTTTCGAGAAGTTTGTTTTAGGAGCCATAAAATTGGAGGATGAAGAAGGAACCTAAACAAAAAGAAAGTGGGGTTTTGAGTAAAAACCCAATTTGCCCGATCAAATTCCCAGCGAGGGCTACGAAAGGTGGTAAAATGGGGAAAAATTAAAATTTTGGGAAAAAATAAATCGCTGTTCATGTAAGGGGGGGAAAACAGCCCCGGGTGAATCTAGGGGAAAGTGGGGGAAAACACAACTGATAGATCGATGCAAGAGAGAGTATGATACGAGATCAAAATGGGTGGAGTCCCCTTATTTAAAACATGGGGGGGGGGAGGGGCGAGAAAAGCCTCCAATGAATCCCAAACTGAGTCACAATAAACCCCCCCCCAAGGAAATGGGGGGCCTTTTAAAAAATCACCAAGTAACAGAAGTGGTGGGGGTAAGGATAAAAACAAGGCAAATTGGGGAATAGAAAATCCCCGAAAAAGGAGAAAATTTATAAAGAACATATTTTTAAACCACTTTTTTCAATGGATAGGGGCTGCATTGTAATGCACCCGAGGTAGGGAAAAAAAATGGGTTGGGACAGTACGGAATATCATTGTGTAGAAAAAGGGAAAAACTTTCATTAAAGGTCCCACCCGGGAAAAAGGGATCCCAAGAATACAATAAATTATAGCCTGAGTTTAGGTGGAAAACAGCCGATTTGAATTTTTGGTTCTTGTAAGCAAGCACCAACAGGGGAAAAACCCGAAAAGCAACATCTGAAACTCACCCCCCCATTACCCCTGGGGTCCGCGGATATTCCACTGTAAATAGGGCCGAAATTTGGGGATAAGAAAATATCAGGTTTTCTGTAGGTAAAGGCAACCCACGACAGAGGGGTTAAAAAGTCAAAGTTGGTGGCACTGGAAGATGTTCAAGTAGCAAGGAACGGGGCCCTTTCCCAAGGGAAAAGGGGTTGTTTAAGATGGAGGAGAGGGAAAAGAAGGAACAGGAAGTGAATCAGTGGGCCATTGAATTTTGTCCGCAATATATTCTAAATGGGGTTCAAGGTTTCAGAATTTTAAAGATGTATGGGGGACCATATTGGAGATAGGAGGGGGAGGGGGAGTAAAGATTTGGGGCAGTAATGGACTTTACCAAAGTAAGGGGGAGGGGAAAAATTTAAAAGGGCTGGGGATGAAGTGTGGGGGGGGGGCCGAAGGCAAAACCTGGGAGGGCAGAAGAGGGGAAACTTGGGAAAGGGGAAAGGGGGGGGAAAGGGGATAGTAAAAGGAGGGGGGTGAATTCCACACTTGTAATAAAAGCCAGAGAGAGGGGAAGAACTAGGTACAGAGACTGGAAAAAGGTTTAAAATGTGGATTGGAAGAAGGGAAGGAAAAGGGGGAAAAAAAGATTTTAGCAATGTGGATTTTTTTGGGCTTTTGAGAAGGGGCGATTGGGATTAGGTGTCCCTACGAGGTCCCTTTTCGATACTGGGGCTTTTGAGGGAAAGGGCGGGGGAAGATGTGAGAACAGACTGAGGTAGTCGGGACCCCCAGAGCCAAGGGCAGCAAAAGGGTTTTGATGCCATATTTGGGTAGGGGGAGGGTAACAAAAGAGAGGGTGCAGAAGGGTGGGACCCCAGAAGGGGGGGATGTTGGGAAACCAAAGAGAAAAGAAACACGGGGTAGTCCCCCCTTGGAGGGGGAGGGTGATAAATGCCATAGCATAAGCAAAACCTTTTTGCTTCTTTGATGGGAACGGATTTTTACGTTCATTTTTTTAGACCCTGGCAACGGCAGGAGTAAAAAAGGGGTTTAGCTTCATTACAATTAAGGGAAGAAAGGGGGTTACTGCAAGATTTTTATTAGAAAAGGTTTTTCGCCCACAAAACGGGCATTTTTGGGGCCCTAGATCCCAAAATTTCGCTGGTGACCCAAAAAAGCCAACAATTTCCCACATTGTTTTCGGGTAGGGATCACCTTTTGAACTTTTTAACCCCAGGGCCAACGACATAACAGAGGAAAGGGAGTTCTCGGCTCTCAAAAATTAAACGAGCCCCCATTGGGAAGTGGGAACGCCCCCGCCCCCCGGGGAGGAAGACATAAGTGTCCCACTTTTAGGGGTTTGGGGGTCCTGGAGTTCCAGCTGTTCAAAAATGTCATTGCCCCATAACTGGAAATTCTGTTTTGGGCAAATTTGGGGGAGAAAGACCCGTACCACTACAAGAATTGGGGAAAAAGAAGTTTTTCAATATGAAGGAGTTAAATATATATTCGAAAGGAAGAAAGGAAACATGACTTGGGTAAAACTGGACAGTGACGATGCGTGGGACCGCTCTTGAAAATCTGAAAGAAATTTTTCTTCCAACATGAAACCCGGACGCTTTGCCAATACTATGGTCAGAAAGGTTTGGCAAAGAAGAATTTGGGCTTAAAATAAAGAATTTAGTCCATTGTGTGGTCCGAAACTGAGCGTGGGAGGGAGTGCTTGACAAAGTCGGTCTTTTTCCCAGTAAATGGGAAGGGGAACGAAGGAGCATCATCAGGAATTGGGCTTGGGGTTTTTAAAGGGGTTTGGACCCCGGGGTTGGTCCGGGATGAAATGGGGGGGGGGCGATTTTGAAAATTTCCTACCGTTTGAGGGAGAAGCCGGAAGCATAGTCAAAGGAGAGCGGGGTTTAACAAATTTGAAGGAGTCAAATCCCAAACCCCGGTACCTGAAACGGGTGAGGAAACAGCACCACAAGAGGGACAGGGCTCAGGGTGTCCGAAGAGTGGTCTAAACACAAGGCCCGGGGCAAATTTGGGGGGCGGATCAAGAAGGGGCCCGGGGGGAGTGGTTTTTAGACTTAACGGCTGCCATGGGAGGTTTTCCCTTTGGTTTTTTTTTTTTAAGAAAAAAAAAAAAAAAGAAAAGAAAAATAAAAAAAAGAAAAAAAAAAAGGGGGGAGCGGGGGGGGAATAGTTCCCAGGAGGAATGAAAAGGGGGGAAAACTCCCTCCCGCCCAAGAGAACTAAAAAACCGGGGTAGTAGCGCAGATGCAAACATGGAACCCTTTCCAAACCCTACCCTTTAAAGCCCCTAAACCAGCAATCCGGGATAGCAACCTCACATCTGCCGAGCCCACCCCCGGGGGACAAAGAGAGGGCGGGCCCGGAAAATCCGCCCCAAAGGGAACCTCCTTCGGCCCCCACCCCTGGAATTCCCCAAAGGTGGGTTCCAAGTTTCACCCTCGCCCCAAAAAACACCCAAAACTACTCCGGGATACCAGAGAGGGATTTGGGGGCTCCCCCGGCAATTTCCCGGGTTCCACGGCAAACAACGCCACCGCCAAGAAACCCCGGGCGGAAAGGGATGGGGCCCCGGGGTTCCCCTTTCCCCCCCAAACCCAGGAACTACGCACCTGTGGGAGAAATCCCGAAGGCCAAAAAGAGGAAGGGCAAAAAAGGGGGGTGAGGGGAGGAATTGGGAAAAAAGGGGGGATGGGGGGGAGGGGAAAAGGGGAGGGGAGAAAAGGGGGGTAATTAGGTTTTGGTCTGAGGAAGAAAACCGACAGGCTTAAATTTTTTGCCCCAACCAAGGAAACCTCTTCCCCACGGGCCAAGGAGCCCCCCCAAAGAGGATAGGAAAGGGAAAGGCTCGTGATGGGGGTTCTTCAGTTCTTGAAAACAACGGATTTTCCCTGAGTCCCCGGCCCTTTTAGGCCCGGTGCATGGGGATGTCCCTTTTTCGCCTTTCGAAGTCATTTGGCGTCAGGAAAAATCAATAGGGGTTGTGTTAAAACCCAAAATTTTGTGGCCCCTCTCATAAAAAAATTTAATTTTGGGTCTTGACTCCATTTTGGTTATTTGGGTTGCTAAAAACGAGTCATATTGGGACTTGAGTAGCTCACCATTTCCTTGCTGTCATCGTTAACCCATTTTGTTTAAATAAGGGGCCCCTACTGGACGTTGTTCTCGACTTTATTGGGATTGGGGAAGAAATACTTTGGGGTTTTTTTTCATTTCATTTAGGGTTTTAGTTCTTCCCCGGATTCCTGACTCCTATAAAATTTCCCTTTTGCTTAAGTTCATGTTTGCATTTCCTCCAGTGCTCCCTATGCATTTCAGATAGATTTGACCTCTTTTAGCCCCCTCTTTATTCTTTTTTCCCTCGCCCGTAAAGAAGCGCCTGTCTTTTCTATTTTTAAAATCTACTCCTCCTTTTTCTTAAAGGGAAAAATCTTGTGCAACATCGATACCACCAATTTAAACTGCCTAGCATAAGTTGGGGTCTGTGTTGCTTAGTTACTTCCTAGCTTAATCGGTTTTGGACTTGGGTTTTCTTTGGGCCCACTTTATGTTTTTTGTTATTGAAGTTGAATTTGGGGAATCTCCCTCGTGACAATTCATTTTTGTCGGGCTGGGCTCGCCATACATGTTTGAACCTCATTAGTTGTGACTGAGTATATTGTTTTTTTATAGGTGACATTTTTATCAGACATCATTGTTAGTGAAAATAGTCAGTGTATCCTCCATTCTAGTAGGCTCTATTATTTGCTGGTTAAATTTAATTTGTGCAAGATTTAAAACCGGTGAGGTGATTTTTCAATCAAGCTCCCTCCGGGGTGTTTTACTGCAACAATTTTATTTGCTATATTCCCCCATTTTGGGTTCCTTAAGTTGAAATCCCCCGGGACAAGATTTTGGGTCGGGAGCTGAAGATTTCCACAGTGGTCAATTTTAAAAAACAGCTTTTTTCCTGGAATTGCTGGATGTTGCATCCGGAGGCTTGTAGACTACCACAATGACAGGTTTTGGGTTTCTCGACCTTTACTGCAAAACTTCCCACTACATCATTTGAGGCTTTAAGCATTTTCTGTGCAAACAAGGGAATCTGCAATGTCAGGCCAACCCCCCTCCCTTTTGCCTGTTCACTCTGTCACTCGATAGGTTGTAACCTGGGATCCCTTTTTTGTTGTCTAAGTGATCCTTTTTTGTGGGTCTCAGTGAAAGCCGCGAACATTGCCTTTTTCCCCTGCAAACAGTCCACGATAAAGGTATTTTGTTGTTTGTTGCTGGCTTTAGACCCCGTATATTTGCAAAAAAGAATGTCACGGACTGGGGGTATTGTTGGGACTGGGGGGGGATTTTTTTTTCCGGGATTTTTTTGTATCTGTTGGTTTTTGGGGTGGAGGCCATCGACGTGGTTCCACCCAGAAACTGGATTGGGGGACAATTTCTGCCATTTCCCGCCAGTTTTTTTTTTTCCCTTTCCCGGCACTAAAAACCTCCCCTCTTGAGTGGCTGGGCTACCCAGGTTTTCCCCGGCCTGGATGTTTTTTATCTTTTGTCCCCCAAGGGGGCCTGGCAATTTAAGTTTGCACAGTCTTTCCGTACTGAAAGGGTAACATTTCAGGGGGAAAAAACTTACAGGAAAGGGGGGTTTTTCATTTTCCCGTTGTCATATGGGCACGGCATTTTCTAGGGGGGTCAAGTTGCACGTCCCATCTGTTTTTTTTTCCCAAATTTTTTACGCTGCAGATACCAAGTGCATAGTATGTGCACAGGGTTTGGTTTTCCCTTTGCCTTGGGTTTTTTTGTGACTGTATTCCCTTTGTAGATGAATGGTTTAAAACCGACTGTTTATAAAATTAGACACATGTGCAACTCTGGGTATCTTTTTTTGGAACGTTTCGCCCCACGTGGGTTTTCAGTCCTACGTAGGGAAAAATTGAAGAACAGGGGGAGAAAGAGTAATTCCCTCAACCTTTATCGATGTGTTCATCCATCAATCTAATAGATGCGGCTATCAGGGAAAGGGGGCACTTATAAACCTTTGGGCGGAGAGGTGCAGCAGTCATAGTCGTGTCAATTTTTGTTAAATTTGGGGGAAGTAGGTCCATGCCCAAGAATTAGGCAAGCAAGAATTCCTAAGTTTTAAGATCCCAAAAAAGTTGCAGTGTCTGACAGATTTTAGATGAATGGTTCAGAGAACCACAAATGTACACGCCCTATACTGCTCACCTCCCTGCCAAACGGTTTTTAACTGCCTCTCCGCGATATCCGCATTCTATTCAAAATTGATGGGCGAACACATCGACCAAGGTTAGGGACTGTTTCCTCATTCTCCCCTTTCTTCAGTTTCTCCTACGTAGGACTGATGAAGCCATGTGTGGATAGAATTTTTAAGGGGCAGAAAAAATTAAATTTTTTGGGGTTTAATACCGTCCCCCAAATTTAGATAGGGACCAGGGGGGACACTATGGGGGGGAAATTGTTAGGGCCCCCAAGGCACGATAATGTAGTAATTTTAGGAGACTTTAACTTTTCATTTGATTGGGAATTTTTGACTGGGAATTTTGAATCATACACTTCTTAAATAGTTCAGGATTTTTTTTGAAGCAGTTTGTGACAGAACCTACAATGGGTAAAACCTCTTTACTTAGTTCGGGGAAACAATAATCCCTTGTTAATAATTTTGATCTTACACACTTCTATTCCAGTCAAGATACCAAGACCAAAAGAGGGATACATCGGGTTTTCCTAAAGCATACCGAATTTTTAGTCCTGAGTTTTTTTGACGAGGATGTACATACATTCACCAAACTTCACTGATTACATTTTCCTTCTTTTTTCATCAAAAACTGCAAGAAAAAGCTCTTTCAATCATAAATTCTCCGGGAAAACCCAACACCATTTCCCAGCAAATTTATAATTTTTTCCCCCAACAGCCATTTCCCACTGAACGTCTAAAAATACTTTCACAAGCTAACACCCAGAGTCCCCCATCGTTTTCCAAACACTTCAATAAAGGATATAACCAGGACAAAATCCAAGCACCACGAACCATCCCAAAGCAAGGGGTTTTCCCTATACCCTGTGGAGGGTGGGGCCCAAAAATTTTTCGTAGGGGAAACACCAAAAACCTCGACAACCCCGCCCCAAGAACACATTTAAAGCATGTAGGAACGATAACTTGAAAAACGCCTGTGTACAACACCGAAAAATTTCCACCCATCATCCCCATAAATTCAGAACGGGGCCCCTTATGATCAAAGAAACTAATTTCCAAAACGCAAAAATGGGCCCGAAACCGCACTGATCGCTGTTTTTGAATACAATTAAACAAAAAAACGGCCCGCTTTCCCCTCTCGGGAAATCTTAGGGAAGAAAACCTCCCCGAAAACCTTTAAACCCCCGGGGCCCCAAAATATTTTCTCCTGTTATAAAATAAAACAAAGCACAGAGAGTGAACACCCGAAACAAGCTGCCTCATTCCAGCTATATTTTTCCAAAACCCAATTTTTTTGTTTCCCAAGGGAAAAAGCTTTTATTCCCTTTTACTCAGTACAATTAATTGCTCCCAACCCAAAATTTTATTACTTTTTTCACTCCCCCCTTCCCACTACTCACTACTACTACTACTACTACTACCCACCACTAGTGAACATTTGAAATGGGGGGGCCATAACCCAGACTCCCTTAACAAAATCGTTTGGGGGGCCAGGCCCCTCCCACACTTGGAAAAAAGCTACCATCGGGAAAACCAAAATTCCCCAAAACCCAAGGGCCCAGGGAGTATGAGACCCATATCGCGACCCGCTTTGCCCCAAAACCTGAGAGGATGGTTTTTTAAACCCCCCTCCTATGGAAACTTGGACCCTCTCATCATCACATATTTTTCCCTTCCAAACCCAAAGAGTGGGTACAGCAGAGTCATAACCACACTACTAAGCCAAAAATTTTCGCAGAAACCAAAAAAACCCATATTGGCGTCTACCCCAAACCTTTAAAAGGGATTTGACTAGCCCCCCCCCCAGCCCAAATTTTGGCAATTTCTAAACCCCGGAAGGGGAAACAAAGGACGCCTCAGGGCCCCGGATATAGTCCTACCTTAGGGGCAGGGAGGCCTGTGTCAGCTTTTTAGGGGCACCCCCCTTCCTTAAAAACCCGGAAAAAGGGAAAGCCACAAGGAGGTGTGCTAATCCCCTAACCCCCGTTTAAAAATCCTTTTTGCGGAACTTTTTGGAACCTTTTTTCCCTTTCAAAATGGTACACAGCTCCTCAGCTATGCTATGATCTTGCACTCGTATTTAATGGGAAAGGCAATTTAAACACAGGGTTTAGAGAACTTTGGACCAAAATTTCGCCAATTTTTGCAAGGAACTAGGGGTCAAGATCTCGGCCGAAAATCCTTTGGGAATGATTTTCAAGGGGGCCAGATCCTGTGAATAGATTACATATTCAGGGTTTAGAACTTAGTGGGGGAGGCCCTACCTGTTTCTTGGGAAAACTACAAAAGATAAAAAGCTGACCTTCCCCGAAACAGGCCGAGTATGTCCCGGTCACGTGCCCCTATTTAGACTCAACCGCCATGGGGCCATGACGAGGGAAACCCTGCGGGGGGAAACAAAGAGACTTCGCTTGTACTAAAAATACAAGCTATACGCTCGCTCATTGAAATACGGCCGGGACCCCGGGGTTAAACCCCACTCTTCCCCGCAGAGCACAAAGGGGGGAGGGCCGTACAAAATCCCCGATAAGAACTATGCTTGGGGCCCCCCATCGGACCAACACCGTATGTCTCAGATCTGAAACCCCGGGGTTCCCTTTCCCTGGGTGAAAAGGTAAGATACATAAACGCCTGCAAAGGGCCAGATTCCACAGGCACAAGGGAACCCCAAAAAAGGGAAAAACGGATATTGCCCAACCATGGCACAAGATCCCACCCCTTTCCCGGGACTACCCCCTTTGGTTTTCGTTCTTTTTTGTGCTGCGGGGCGGAATTTTGCTGCCAAAACCCAACTACCCTTGAAAGATTTTGTGACCTTCCTTTTTTCTGGGAAAACCACCCCAACCCCTTTCCCTGGCCCCCAGATCCACCAATGTTTTCCATCATGCAGCTACCCATCTCTAACGTCTCTGCAGTCAAACACTCCTCAGAAATTTCATGCTGAAAACAACTTTGGCACTGGCAGAGGGAGGCAAAAATGTCCCGTGTTTTTCCCACAGATGGTTCTGTCGCCCCCTGACAGGAAAGAGCGGGCAGCTGGACTGTACCACAATGGTCACACACAAGGCGGCGACTTCCCGGGACCACTGAAAACCGATCCTTAAAGCTGGGGCTGGGTGGCGTTTCCCAGCAGGCATTGTCACAATGCCCAAAACGACACCCCAAAACTCGCCCTGTCTTACATTTGTTTTTCCCCCTCTGAAATAAATTCCCCTCCCATCCCAACCACAGGACAATGTTCCCCCTCATCAAAACGATCCTGAGCATGACACCCCTTAGAATTTTCGGGGAAACAGATCGACATTAAACTGGATCCCCACCAAACTGGAAACCCGGGGGAAATGAGACGGCAGATAAATGCAGCCAAGGCAGCAACAGCCCTATCCACATTTTTTGGGATTACTGCCCCCAATAAAAGCCAACGACAGCCCAAAACTGGTGGTGCCGGGACCCAAGAAACTTATGGGGGAGGTTTTAGGTGATACCCCATCTCAACAGTGGACCCGAGCGGGGCGACCGGGGAGAACCCCCCCTCCATATGATAGAAAGCGGGCCCCCAGACGCAGTTTTTCCGCCATCCATCGGCTTCTTTTTGGGCTTTCCCACAGCCAAGAGAGGGTTAGAGCAAGGCTGAGAGGAGATGGGGCCCGAAACTTCCACGTTTGTCCACCCGGCCCCTAACACACAATCTTCTGGAGGCGAATTTAAACTGAGACACCCCCGCGGGAACTAGGAGTGATATTCCCTCCCGAAGGGGAAAACCAGAGTTTACTGGGGGGCCACACTAGTGTACCATGGGTCAACGAACCAGACAAGCTTTTTAACCCCTTCAGGAACGACATATGCTCCTCCTCGCAAGTGCCCCAATTTAGGAGAAACATACGGTTGTGGCACCAGTTTGGAACTGACCAAAAAGAGTGTTTGAACAGCATATTTTTCGCATCTTTTGTAGAAACCTTTCTCCCCCCGGGAGCCAGAAAAGGGGGTCCCCGCAAGATTGAGACCCGCCGGGCCCACGGTCTTGGCGAACAAAATACATAAAAAACACCACAAACCCAAATAAAAGGCAGGATTTTACACAATACCCGGGTGGGGGGCTGTGACAAGATTTACGTGGGTTGAAACGGCATGAAAGGAACGATAACTTGAACAACGCCTGTGTACAACACCGAAAATTCCACCATTCATCTCAAAGAATTCAAAAGACCCCAATTAGTGAACAAAGAAAATAATTTTTCCCCAGACGCAAGTGCCTCGAATCAGCACTGATCGCTGTTTTGAATACAATTAAAAAAAAACAACGGGAGCTTCACCATCTCCGAAGGGCTTAGCAAGAATCCTCCTTTAAAAAAAGTAAACCCCGCCAAACACATAGTCCCCTCCTTTATACTACACAAAGCACAGAGAGTGAACACTAAACAAGCTTCCCCATTCCCCGTCTATAATTTTTCCAACCTATTTTTAAAAGTTACCCAAAATAATAGCTTTTATATCCTTTTTTTCTAAAAGGATGAATTAAAAATTCTCTACCTAATTTTATTACTTTTGTCACTACCACTACTACTACTACTACCACAGTGAACATCGAAATGGTAACCCCCACTAGTATTAAAACCTCACTCTGGGGCCTTTTTTATACCCCTGTGTTCCCCTGTAAATTTTTTTGTAATGGCTTGAAAAAAAGCTCCTGGAGAGCGAAACGTTGCCACAATAAATTGGGCACATTACATAAAAAAAACAAAAGAACATAAGAAAGGGGGAAAAACGTAGCAGGGCCCGTTTGGGCCCCTACTAGGCAGGTTTCCCTTTTCAATTAATCCCCTAACAAACAAATTTTAAACCCAACCCCCAAATTTTCCCAAAGCTTCCCCTGAAATAAAACCCCTGAAATTTTCCCAAAAACCCTCAAATCCAACCCCCCCACTCATGTAAATTTTCCCCAAACCCAAATTTGAAACTAAACCCCAAAGGGCCCACCCCCAATAACCCCAAATAGGGAACTGGGTTTCCCCCTCATCAAATAAACCCCATTTTTCCCAAAACCCAAAACTTTCCGATGTCCTTTCTTTAAAAACTAAACTTATCCAACTTAAAAACCATTAAAGGGGGGTTCTCCCCTTGGGAGATATCCTCAAGACCCCTTTTCCCAATTTTCCCCTTTTTTTAATACCTATTTTTCCCCTTTTTACACTTCATCAGGGCTCCCCCCTCATTCTTTTTGCTAACCCAAATGGAAAAGTAACTTAAGAGTCTTTTAATCTTTTTCCCCTAAGGGAAAATTTCCAAAAGCCCATGTATTAATTTTGGTTTTTAGCTGTGTTTTTTTTTAAAAATTTATTCCCTTTAATATTGGAAAAAATTGGTGATAACTGGGGAAGGGGGAAATTGTTAAAACGTAAAAAAGTTGGGAAATTTCCCAAAAAAAGTGTAAAAGGAACCAATCAACTAATTTTTGACCACTTGCCAAAGGTTTTCTGATTGTATGATTTCCATTTTGAAATTTTGCCCTTTGGGTTTTAATATTTTGGTACAAGGGGGACATTATTAAAAGTTGGCTGACTTATAGGGGATTTAAAAGCTAGGGGACATGAAAAAAGCTGGGGAAATTTTTTTTTTTCCGAACCAAGCCCCTTTTAATTTTTCCCCCCTAAAAAACTAGGTTTAAGCGGGGATAAAGGGGTCGAAAAAAATTTTTTTTTCCCCGGACCCCCTTTAAAAAAAAATTTAGGGGGCCCCAAAAAAAAATAAGACAAGAAAGTTGGGAAAAGGGAAAAAACAAACCCAAAAAAAAACCGGGAAATTTTAAAATTTTTTGGTTTAAAAATTTGCATAATTTTAAAACCCAAAGGAAACATTGGAAGTAAAACCCCTTTTAAAAACCCCCAAGAAGCCTGAAATTTTTAAAAACTTCAATGGGGAAAATGGGGGTTTTTAAAAAAAAAGACCGAAAAAACCCCGGGGGGTAAAAACGTTTTTTAAATTTTTTTCTGGTAGGGGTTTGCTTTTAAGGAAGGAAAAGGGTTTTTTTGGGGAGGGAATAAGTTCCACATGACTAAAAAGGGAAGGGGAAAAGGGGGCTCTTTTGGAGGCCCGGGGGGGAAAAAAAAGGTAGGCCATAAAGGGGGAAAAGGTAAAAAAAAATTGGGGAAAGGGTAAACCTTCTTGGGGTTTTTTAAAAAGTTGGAAATGAAGGGTTTTGTCCAGAGAAATTTGGTGCAATTTGCGGCGGACAAATACTGAAAAAGAAAAGGGCGGAAAACATTCATTGACAACGGGGCCCCCCTTTCAAAAGGCAAAAATGAAAAATTTTGGGCCAGGGAGGGGGGGTTCACTTATCAAAGTTTTTGGGGGGGGAGCACTGGCCAAGGGCAGGGGGGAGCTGTTAGGTTTTTAAAAATGGGAAAATATTTAAGTGGTAGGGGTTTTTTTGGGGAAAAAACTGGGGAAGTCGCGGGGGAAGAAACAGAGTACTAGGAGAACTAAAAATGGGAAAAATGAGGGGGAAAATTTTTAAAGCCAGGGCACTAATTGAAAAGGACAGAAATGGGGTTTTAGTGGAATAACAAAAGGAGCGGGAAGGGTAAAGAGAGGGGGGGGTCATTAAATTTTAAATTACGCAAATGGGTCCCCAGTGCTAGAAAAAAGATGGTTTGATTTGAGAAAAAATTTTGGCTAGTGCAAAAACCTAAAACGTTTTTTGCCATTCCGGCCCGGGGTTTTTAATTAAAAAAGTCGGACATGCCTGCAGAATGTCCATTCAGGGTTTTAAAAATTTTTCCCAAAGTAGAAAAATACCCGGGAAGGGGGGGGGGGGTGGAGGGGTTGGGCCCCAAGATGCTTAAAACAATGAAAATAAAAACGGGATTAATCTAAAAGAAACACAAAACCAAGTCTTTTTGGATAGAATTTTCAGGGGCCCCCTAAAAAAAAAATTTTTGGGTGTGATTTTACCGCCCCCCCAAAAATTTGGGTTGGGGCCCAAAGGGGAAAACAAACTAGGGGAGGAAATTGTTAGGGCCACAAGGCACGAAAAATGTAGTAATTCTAGGAAATAACTTTAGTCATATTGTTTTGGAATTTTTTGACGGGGAATTTTAAGAATCATACAATTTCTTAGTATTCAGGATTGTTTTTTTTTAAGCCTTTTTGTGACAGAACCTACAAGGGGTAATAACCTGTTTTGATTTAAATTTTCTGGAAAAAACAATGAATCCCTTTTTTAAAATTTAGTTTTTTTCAGGAATTTGGGTGCTAGCAAACCAAAAATCATTACTTTTTGAATTTTTTTGAATTTATGATAGTAGGGATAACTCAGAAACCCCATTTCCCAGATTTTCGCTTTCAGAAAAATTTTGGGCTTAGAGAAAAACTTATCATCTTTTGACTGGGTAACGGGGAAGAGCTATCAATATGCCCATTTTTCGGAACACAATACACCCTGCCCAAAGAACGTTTTATCCCTTAAAAGGAAAATTAGATCAAAAAAAAATTTGAACCCAAAATGGATAAAATAGGCTGAAATATCTACTAGGGCAAAAGAAAAGGGAATTTATGGGCGAAATCAAAAGGGCGAGGATCATTTTATGAATCAGAAAATTTTTGACTTTAAGAGGGACATTAAAAGGGGAAAAAAAAAAGCTAAAAGGGACAGAAATTAAAGTTGCAAAGGGATTCTAAAACCCAAAAAGTTTTTTTCCAGGTCTATAAACAAAAGTCAGAGAAAAAGATAGGTCCCCTTAAAAATTTAAATATGGGCATCTTAAATTTACAAAGAGAATGAAATTTTTGCCGATTTAAAAAATTAAATTTTCCCCCTCGGTTTTTTTCACAGGAAGAAAACAATAATATTCCGGTTTAAAAAATTTTTTTAAATGGATCAAAGATAAAATTGTAAAATCCAGTCACTAGTGAAATGGGTTTTTGAAGCAAAATAGCCCCCACCCGAAGCAAAATAATTTCCCTGGGTCCTTAAGAGGTTTTTTCAAGGGTTTTTAAGGGGAAAAAAAAATGGGAAGGGCTGTGAACCCTTAACTAAAATTTTTAATTTTTTCTCTTAAAACAGGGGTATGTTGATATGTGGAAGATGGGAATGAATTCCCATTTATAAAACAGAGGGCAAGTCGTTTTCCCGGGGGGGGGGGGGCAAATTTCCGCCAAAAAAGCCTGACCTCCCAATTTTTAGGCAAATTACTAGAGTCCCAAATTTTAGCTCAAATTAAAAGAAGCCAAACTCGATAAGAATGGGTTTAAAGGGAAAACCCCAAAATGGATCACAAGAGGCCCGGTTTTGGGTCTAACAATTTATTAACTTTTTTCCCGTAAAGCTTTTGAGGCTTTTTACCCGATAAAAAATTTAGATATTTTTACTTAGTTTTTAGTAAGGCATTTGATAGAGTTCCGAAAACCAAAGACGTTAAAAGAAAGTAGCAGCTCATGGCTTTTGGGGAAGGGGGGCACTTGTGGATAAAAATAAATGGCTCACAGACAGGAACCCAGAGGGGTGTCCATAAATGGGTTAAATCCAAAGTGGGGATCATAACAAGGGGCGTTCCCAAAAAGGGAAAAATCAGTTTTGGGGCCCGTTGTTTTTTATAAAAAATTTTATCAATGATCTTGATGAAGGAATTACTAGTAAATATGAAAAAAAATTTCGCCGATGACAACGAAGATGGGTGGGAAAAAATTTGATTCAAACGTAGATGTTGGGGAACGTCAGGAATTTAGAAAAACCCCCTTTTTCTTGGTCAGAAAATTTGGGCAGATGCATTTTAAAATGTAAAAAATGCAAGGTTTCTAAAGGGATTGGGGACACTTAGCAGCTTATGGGAATCTTTTTTCAGGAAACTTTTGGGCCCCCAACATTGGCTTCATCAGCCCCAATACAAAGGGGAAGTTAAGACACCTTTTGCAACATCGGGAAATATCATTATTATAGACTTTTTTTTTGCCACCAGTTTTTTTTAATCAATAAAAGTTTCCCTAGGACAAAAATAGGAAGACAGTAGAACAATATCCCAAAAATGGGGGTTAAATCAGTCCCTGGGCCTTGGAGTTAGTTTTTCACAGCATCGTGGGGGAGGAGAATCTGGAGAAAAAGACAAAAAGACTGGTGGTTATATGGGCCCGTCAGGGGAAAAGGGGAAACGGGCACAACGAGGGAAAAGGGTCACTGGTAGGGGGGTTTCCCCAGTGGAATTTAGGCCCTTCCCAAAGAGAGGGGTTTTGTTGCGGGCAGCTGTAAAAAGGCTTGTAGAGGGCCTCGGGAACCCAAAGATTCCATGATACACCCAAAGACCTTTTTCATAGCTGCTGCAACAAACCCAACTTTTTGGGGAAGGCCCCAAATTTCCCCTGGGGAATCCCGCCAAACCATGACTTTGCCCTCGCCCTGCTGCCCTCCCAAACCACTGACCCTATAAAAACCGCCAGTCTTTTTGCCCTTTGCTCCAATTCTCCTCCACCACGATGCTGTGAAAAACCCAAAGGCCGGGGGAACTGTTTACCTCATCTTTTTATATAGTTCTACTGTCTTCCTTTTATGTCCTAGAATCTGAAATTGATAAAGCCACGGGATGGCGAAACGTCTACAAAAAAAGAAACCCCAGATTTTTGCACATGTGCCCTTAATTTTCAAAATTGTCGGAAATTTTATATTTTTCTTGCAAAAAGAAAAGGGCGTAAGGAGGGGTAAGGAGAATGGGGGTAACAGTCCTTTTAAAACCTTTCGAGTCGATGTGTTCATTTTCCCATCAATCTTTAGACTGATTGATGGATTGAACACATCGACTAAAAGGTTTTAAAACGGACTGAATTACCCATTCTCCCCCTCTCCTTACGCCTTCCCCCTTTGTTTTGGGACTGATGAAGCCACTTTGTGGCGAACTTTTCCTTTAATAAAGATTCCCTTAATGCTGCACAAGTGTCCCCCCCCCCAATTTTTCAATTTTGTGGGGTTTTTAAAACCATTCATCAAAAGGGTTCTAAGCCCCGGGAGTGTCCATAACCCTAGCACTTATAATTTTAAAATTTTAAAGAAAGAACTTAGCCATACAGTTTGGAAAAGGACTTGGGGGTTATGGTAAGCAGCAACCAAAAACCCAAAGACACCCAATGCCTAAGTTACAAATAAGGCAAATAGTTTTACATAAGAACATAAAAAGGAGGAAAAACTCCCAGCGGGCCTGTTGGCCCATATTTGGCGGGGCCATTAAAATTTCCCCATCCCACTAACAAACATTTGACCAAACCCAATTTTCAATCCCCCCCAAAAAACAAGAACCATGTGCAAGTCCCAACTCAAACCCAAACCCCCTCCCACCTGTATTTTACCAACCAAATTTTTGAAACTACCCAAAGTCCTAGCCTCAAAAACCCCCAACTAGGTAGACGGGTTCCCTCACAACCCCCCCTTTTTTTCCAAACCAATATTTTCCCCTACGTCCCTTTCAAAATCTAAATTTATCAAATTTTAAAAACCCAAATTCCCTGCGGGTTCTCTCTTTGGAAAAGATATCCTCAAGCCCTTTGTCAATATTCCCCTTTAAAAAATCCCAAATTTTCCCACTTATACACTTCTATCGGGTTTCTCCCCTCTTTCTTCTCTAACAAGTAAATTTTTAACCCTTAAGTCTCTTCAATCTTTCTTCAAAAAGGGAAAGTTTTCTAATCCCAAATTATTAATTTGGGTTCACCCACGCTGAATTTTTTTCCTAACGAATTTATGTCCTTTCTGTAATATGGAGACCAAAATTGAGTTTCATAATCTAGGTGGGGCCCTTACTAATAAGTAAAAAGCTGCAGTAAAACCCGGGAAATTTTCTGTTGCTTACACTTCTTGGGATATAAATCCCAGTAAACTTTTTGGGCCAATTACATCCCGCTTAGGCATTGCTGTTTTGGGTTTTAAAGGGTTGCTGCAAAACCAAACCCCCCCAAATCCTTTTCCCGCAATCTTTAGGCCCTTAAGTTCAAACTTTATTTAACTTATAAGTCCCGGGGGTTTTGGACACTCCCGAGCTTCAGAATTTTTGCATTTATCTAAAATTGAAAAGCAAAACTGCCACTTTTCTGACCAAGAGTAGAGTTTTTTCCCAAATCCCTCCTGAAGTCCCCCCAAACCCTTTTACGGTTTGAATCAATTTTTCCTACCTATCTTCTTTTCAACGCCGAATTTGCTCATATCACTAGAAAAATTTCCCCCCTCAAAGGGATCATTTTATATTTTATTTAAACAACAACGGGGGCCCCAAAACTGTTCCCTGTGGAACGCCACTTGTTACTGACCCCCCCCTCGGAAATTTTAAAAAACCCTTTTTTGGACCTCCCCTTTCTTCCGTCGGTGACCCCTGATTCGATCCACAGAAGGGACTCTTTTTCCCCCCAAAAACCAAAAGAGCTGGGCCCCTTTCTTTAACAGTCCCCTGTTGCGGAACTCTAAACAAAAGCCTTACAAAATCAAAAAAATTTAAAATCTTTAAATTTTTTATCGTGGCAACCCGCCTCAAAAGCCCTTTAAATGAAGAAAATTTTTTTAAAATTAAATTTAAAAAAGACCGGCCCCCCTTTGGGGAATCCCCTGCTGGGGTACATTAATCAAGCTATGCTTATCGAGATGGCTTCTTTTAATTTTACAAAAATTGGGGGGCTCTAGTAATTTGCCTCAATTGAAAGGGCAGGGTTATTGGGGGGATAATTTGACGGTAACGAAATTGTCCCCTTTTTTAAAAAACAAACACCAACAGGGGCAAAAATGGGAGGGGTTTAAAATCTGAACTCCCCCCCCGATTACCCCCCTTTAGGCCCCGCGTATAATTTTTCTGTAAATAGGGCCCGATTTTCAATGATAAAGATACTTTAAATCCCCCAGGTAAGGGGTTTTCCCACGGACTAGAGGGGTTAAAAAAGTCCACAAAGCGGGGGGCGTGGAAAACGTTCAAGCCCGTGAAGGAACGTTGCGCTGTGAAGAAAAAGGAATTTCGCAATGGAGGGAAGGAGGAGAAAGAGGGGGAAAGGGGGATCATGTCCCTTGATGGTTTTGGGCCCCTGCAAATATTCAGGGGGGGAAAAGCCCTTTAAGTGGGTTTTGGAATTCAGAGATGTCGTATGGGAGAAAAATATTGGGGAAGGTAGGGGGGATGGGTTTGATTTTAACTGTATTGGACTGGGACCAAAGGGGGGGGGGGCCCAAAAAGGGGGGGAAGGGAAAATGGGGGAAGCCTGGCAGGGGACAGAAAAGGCAGGAAAAACCCGGGAGGGGCAGAAAAGGAAGAAACTTTTGGAAAGGGGCCCGGGAGGAAGGTACAATACGAGGGGGTGAACCCTACACTTGTAAAAGAGCCAGTGGGGAGGGGAAGAACCAGGGGCCAAAAGGGCCGGGAAGGGAAAAAGAGGAGGTGGGGAAAAAGGGTAAAGGAAAGGGGTTTAAAACCTTTTATTTTTACTTTTGAAAAGGTAGAGGGATGATTTTGGGGGGAGGTGTCGTAAGAGGTCTCCGATACTGAGGCTTGGGGAGAGAGAACTCGAAGAACCCAGATTAACGAGGCGTTTAAGAAAGGGGCGTCTGGCCCAGGACCCGCAAAAGGGGTTAGATACGGGGTGATTAAAGGGAGGGAAAACCCCAGAGGGGGGTGTAGAAGAGGGATTCCAGAAGGGGGGGGACGTTTTGAACACGGGGGTAAGAAACCCCTGGGGGCTCCCTTGGAGGCGGAGAAGAAAATTTCCATGGGATAAGGAGAAACCTTTTGTCTCTTTTTTGGGGGAAAAGGGGTTTCCCCTCGTTTAAATAGAAATTTTTTAAAAAACGGCAAAGTACAAAGGGGGAGCCTCCCTGATAGTTAAGGGAAGAGGGAGAAACGATTGCCAAAAATATTAGAAAAGGTCATTGGGGACCACAGACTGGGCAAATTTGGCGATAAACGCAAAATTTCGCTGGGGTGGGGGCCAAAAACGCCAGCAATTTTTACAAATGTTGGGGTAGGAACACCTTTTGAACTTTTAACCCGAAATCCTGCTTAAAAAAAACTGAGGATGGGGGGTTTTTCGGCTGTCAAAAGTTAAACAACTACATTGCTAGGGTATCCTTTCCCCCCGCCCACGGGAAGGAAGAAAGTAAGTTTCTACCTTGAGGGTTTTTTAATTTTTGGGAGTTCCCGCTGTTCCCAAAAATGGTTTAGTGCCACATGTTGGGAAATTTTTTTTGAAATATGGTTTTGGGGGAGAATGACGGTACCACTAAACAAAGAATTTATTTAATGATTTTTTTCAAGAGTGACAAGGGGCAGTATCGATATGGGAAAAAACGAGAGAGGGCCCTGAGGCCCCGGGTTTGCATTCTTCGGTAATTATTCCGTACCCGCTCTTTAAAAGCAAGAAAAAAAATATCTTTACCCAAAATGGCCGTAAATGCCGCCAAAACCTTAATTTGGGCCCGAAAGAAAGGGAGTAAAAGGAATTTGGGGCGTAAAGTGAAGAATTTGTCCCCTTGTTTTAGTCGAAACCGAGCGTGGAAAGGTAGTGAAGGACTTCATCGTTTTTTGGGGAAAACAGAAGGGGAGAAGTTCATCATCAAAGGGAATTGCTTTGGCGTTTTGGCGTGGGGCCAGGTTGGTCCACGTGGAAAAGGGTCGGCGATTTTTAAAATTCCCCACCGTAGAAAGGGGGAGGCCCCAAAACATAAATCAAAGAAAGCGAAGGTTTCCCATAAAACTTTAAAAGGGGCATCGAAGCCCGTACCTGAAAGGGGGGGTGAGGAAAAAACACCGGCAATAGGTACAGAGGCATAGGTAATGTCCGAAGAAGGGGGTCCCAAAACGAGGCAGGGGCAGAAAAGGGGGGCGGTATCAAGAAAGGGGCCCCCGGGGGACCAGGTTTATGGACAAAGGGGTTGGGAAGGTTTTGGTTTCTTTTTTTCTTTTTGTTTTTTTAAAAAAAAAAAAGAAAGAAAAAAAAAAAAAAAAAAAAAAGGGGGCCCGGGGGGAGGGATAGTTCCTAGGGGGATAAAGGGCCAGAAATCTCCCTCCGCCCCAAAAGAGGACCCGCACCGAAAGTAGCGCAGATGCAGCATGGAACCCTTCCATACCCTCCCCATAAAGCAGTAAACAAAAATGGGGGGATGCAACCTCACATCTGCCGACTACCTCGTGGAAACAAAAGAAGGGGGCCGAATATCCGCCACAAAGCATACCTCCCCCCCCCCCCCGGAATCCAAAGGGGGCTTCCAAGATACCTCGTCGCCCGAAAACCCCCCAAAGCTACTCCGGATACCGGAGGGGGATGGGGACACCCCGGGCGATCCAGTTTCCCCACGCAAACTAGCCACGTAAAACCTAAAAGGGAATGGGATGACCCCGGTATCCTTTCCCCCACCTAGGAACTACCTCCGTGGGAAAAATCCCAAAGGACAAAAAGAGGGGGGGCAAAAGGGGGGGGGGGGAGGAGGGGGGGAAAGGGAAAAAAGGGGGATGGGAATGGGGGGAGATTGGGGGGTAATTAGGTTTTGGGCTGAGGGAAAAAGACCGATAGGTCAATTCCTCAGACCCAAAAGCCTCTTCACCACCCCCCGGACCCCCCTTAAGAGGGGAAATTTAAAAGATATCTCCAATTTTCCCATCAAAGACCAACCGCCATCATCATTTAAAATAGGTACATTTTTGTTACTCCTGGGACTACAATTAAACACAATCTTCAGAGGAGTTTTCCCTTAGAACCCCTTCTTCACCCTGATGTGGCAAATAGTGACCATAAATTTTGGCTTGCTCAGGAGGTACCTCTTCAATAAATTTATTAATTGTTCAGTAATTATATCATTATAGGCAGTCAACAATTCTGGTGTCTTACTCAGTTTGTGGAGCTGAGCCTTTAATTGTCCATATGCCATTCTGTAATTAGTGGGCAATTCTGGATGGTTCAGTCTCCACGGAAGTCGTACCCAGTATTATCCAGACACAAATTTTACATCTCTCGGGAAACTGTTCCCTGAGTAAAAGAATCGTCTGGACTTCTTCATTACATTTTTTCCCCAATGCTGTCTAATTCCACAATTTATGCACTGGCTCAACACCATCCTCTATGGAAGAATTATACTGGGGCACGATTTCATGAGCAAGACACACAGTGATAGTATTTATAGTTTTCTCGTCGTGCATTATTATTACGAGGAATCCTACCATACATTACATGGACTCCTGCAGTCTTTAAAAGGGTGACACCACATTTCTTAACCATACCCTTTACAAAGGAGGCATAATAGTCACTACCTATCAAAATATTTATTGGGCCTACATAATCATCACTTACACCAGAAGGTGCTAAATTTACATTATGTGAAAGTCTTTCTGTAGCTTTACTAAGCCCTACTGTAGGTATTTTCTCTGGGAGTATCTACAATTACTGCATTAACACGTTTTTTCTCATTGCCCAAACTGACAGTTACATAAACAGTGTCATACAATCGAGCCCTTTTATCTGAGAAAAAAACAGATAATTTTAAAGTTGTAGGATCTCCCATCTGTACTTTCATCCCATATAAACATTTACATTTTTTATTAAAGTACGCTGTGATCCCTGGTCTAATAATGCAGTTACATTTTTTTTATTTATGCCTTTTATCATCAATTTTTACCTGTAACACAGGTAAGGATACTTCAGCAAAACCATCATTATTAACATAAGCAGCAATTTTTACATTAGCCACTGTCGTGTCAGGATTGTCAACATTATCATTATCAACATTATCATATAAACCCTTACACATTACTACATGGTGTCTTCCTTTGTGACATTGATAACAGTTGTTTAATTTCGCATGACAATCCTTTACATTGTGAATACCAAGACATCTGATACATCTGTCAAGGTCTTCCAATCTTTCAACTTATCATTCCATGAATTATATGCATTGCAATTCTTAGAAAAAGGAGTAACCTTGCAGAAAAGACAATCTCTCTGTTCTTTGACTGGTTTTTTATTAACTGGGCAACTCTTATTATTCTTACCTTGTGGATAATCATTACTTCTGATTCCTGCTTCTTGATATGTATCTATGCAACTCTTTTTAGGAAATGAATTTTGATTAACATTGGGATAATTTTTCCCCTTGTGAAACTTGACAGATACCTCAGTTATTGTGTGTTGCATCTTTAAAATGAGTTGGTTAGCTGGTCTGCAAATGAACAATTAATTCTTGTATTATTATAATCATGAGGAAGCGCTAAACCCATAGGATTATACAGCACTCTTGGGGGGGGGGGAATGGAAGGTATTCAGGTTTAATTCAGGGAACTGGATCACAGATCCAATTCCCTAGATCAAGAGCCCCTCACCAGCGTCAAGGAACCTTCCTTGAGGGGATTAGTTCTTGTAGACCTAGTCTTATTTCCTCCAGACCAAAATAACTTTTGTGATACTTGTTCGAGTGTCATTCAAGTGTTTTACAGCTTAATTTATTCTGTAAACTGGCACTCAATAACCAGTCTGATTCCTCCAGATTATATTTATTACTTAAAATTTTGAGAGTGCTCTCCAGTTTAATTCTAAACTGCTGTAAACCTTTGTAAGTGTGATCTGGAGATTTTAAATTAACAATGATATTCACTAGATTATTATTATAATCAAAAAGAAGCACTAAGCCACAAGGGCTATACAGCGCTGCAGGGTAGGGAAGGAAGCGAGGGTATCGGGCCACAGAAGGGAAGAGGGATGATTAGTAGGTTACAGGAAACAGTGGGTCAGAGGATAGTGCAGGGGTAGAGGGTAGCAAGAGATTGAGGTAGAATGGGCTGAAGGTATTGTCAGAGTTTGTGGAGTAAGTCAGTTGTTGTCAAAAAGTCAATGAGAGAGTCCAGATGAAAGGTTGGTCCATCAGCAAGAAGGAAAGGTAAAGAGAGAGCAGTGGAGCAAAGACGACGTTGGAGGTAAATTCTGTGTGCTCGTTGATAAAGTGGGCAGTCTAACAGAATGTGGCTGACCGATAATGGAACCTGACAATTCTCACAGAGAAGAGTTGGGCACCTCTCCATGAGATATCCATGAGTACGATGAGCATGGCCAATGCGAAGGCAGGAGAGAGTAGTCTCCCAACCTCGACACTGGTGACAAGAAGACGACCAGTAACCTATACTCGGTTTAATAGAACAAAGTTTGTTAGTGAGCAGATTATTATAATCAAAAAGAAGCATTAAGCCATAAGGGCTATACAGGGGCTATACAGTGCTGCAGGGCAGGAAGGAAGCAAGGGTATCAGGTGCAAAAAGGGTAAAATGACTAATAGGGTTTCGGGGCAGGGGAAGTTGATGGTGAAAGAATTGAGGTAGAAAGGGCTGGGGGAGTGCAAAAGGTATCA
>NC_069466.1:30465912-30491697 GCF_026875155.1 Cherax quadricarinatus | reverse complement strand
AAAATTTGATTTTTGGGGGTACTTGGGAATGAACCTCCCTACCCCCCCATTGTCTTACCATGCGTTTCAAAGTGATGGAACGCCGGTTAATTAGACGTTTGTGTGGTATTTAGAGACACACAGCAGTCCACTCGTCAATATGGCTTTCATAAGGGCCGTTCCACCATAGACACTTACTATGCTTGGATATGTATGTTCGTAATGCCTTTGCGAATAACCACTCGGTTATTGGCATATTTTTTGACCTTGAGAAGGCATATAAGTAAGTAAGTAAGTAAATTTATTCAGGTATACACAAATACAGTTACATAGAATTATCATACATAGCAGCATATGTGTAGAGAACCTAGGATAACCCAAAAAAGTCAGACAGAGTGACTTATTTCCATTGGGGTCCTTTTACCTTATTATACTATAAAGGGTATAATATTTTCTTATTATTCTACAATGAAGATAACATCTTATTATCATACTAAAAAGACTATCTACTACACGAGGGTCATTAAGACTATCTACAATACGAGGGTCATTACTAGGGATAAGGTAAAATTTACACGTATTTTAGCTAAAAATATGAAAATCATTCCCTCCCTTTCTGTAGCTTCATTCATCAGACACTTTTTGGCAGTCTTCTGAACTGGTTCATGCTATCACTGGCTTTGGCATGTGCAGGTAGTCTGTTCCATTCCTTTATTGCTGTACAATAAAAGGTGTTTGACGCCTGGCCACTGACTGTGGGTACTACAAAGTTGTGCTCTCTCCCCCTAGTACTATGATTGCTTTGGTTCCCAATCTTGACAAAATTGACAGCAAGATATTCTGGGACACTGTTCGTGAGCAATTTTATAAACATGATTTAGCTTCAGTTGTTTTACTCTGTCTTCAACATTCAGCATATCCAACTGCTGTAATTCATCCTGGCCTACATGTTCTCTTGGTCCCAGCCCCAGGATGAATCTTACGATTTTGTTTCTGGGTGATTTGCAGTCTATCTTTCAGTTTTTTTGTCAAGGCAGAGTACCATGAAGAGCAAGCGTAATCCATATGGCATTGTATAAGGGCTAGACATAGGGTCCTGCGAGCCTCAGTAGGTAGACACTGTGCTTGTCTATACAGGAACTTCAGTCTGGCATTCGCTTTCTTTACTACACTGTTCCCTATCAATTCTCCTGACATGCATGGGTCAAAGGGGATTCCAAGATATTTTACTGATGAAACCAAAGTGATGGACTCCCCATTACACTGAACATTAAAATTATTTACCCTTCTCAGTTTATGTTTCGTTCCAAAGAGAATGGCTTCAGTTTTCCCTAGGTGTAATGATAGTTTGTTAGTCTACTAACCATTTGCTGCAGGACTCCAGTTCCAGTGTTAAAACATTAGCAATATCTTGTGGGTCTTTACCTGTCACTAACAGAGCACTGTCATCTGCATACAGTAGGAGTTTGCACTTGACACTGATAGGCATATCATTGACATAACATAAGAATAGTAAGGGACCCAGAATACTACCTTGGGGAACTCCACATGTTACTCCACCACCCTTTCTGTTCCTATCTAAGCGTTTTATATTGTAACCTTCTATTTTGACCTCGTCGTCAGTCACCGTATCATCCAAACCCAAAGATTCAGAGATGGTTTATAATGCCGCCCTAATTTTGTTAGCTAAAATCCTAATCTCTGCCAATTTAGGAAGAAGTGATCTTGCATTGACATGAATAAAGTGAAGGCCTGTTTCATAAAACAATCTAATCATCAATATATGGCAATGGGTCATTTGTATTAAAATTAGGTAAATCAATGTCATCACTGCTAAAGGGTAACTGCCAAAGTGCATTTGTTCCCACACAAATAAATTTTGGGCCCACCGTTGCTATAATTGTACATACATCCATCATGCACCCACCCCTTACAACATTTTACAAAAGGGTTTGCCTTTTCTGTTTTTCATGCGTACTTTAGTACAGTGTATGCATATGACACAGCTTGGAGGTAAAAAATTTTGGCCCAAGCCCACTCCTTAGGCCTTTGAGGCAATCTACCACCCTTTCCCTTTAAAGAACTTTTGAACTGACAGACATTTCCGTTGTTCGGGTTAATAATGTGCTCCCCCGGACTTTATCCAAGCTGAAGGTGTCCCCAGGGATGTTTTTCTGAGCACAACACTTTTTCTCCTTGCTATAAATGATTTGGCTTCTAGTCTTCCATCTAATATTTGGTCATCACTCTATGTTGATGACTTGCTATTGCCTGTGCAGGCGCTGACTGTCATCTCATTACAGTTTCACTCAAAGCTTTGCGGTCGACCGTGTTCCAATTGGGCTCCCACACATGGGTTTAAATTTTCCAGTACCAAAACTCACCAAATTACTTTCAGTAGACGTTTCTGTCATCTCCGATCATCCTTTATACCTCTATGGCACCGTTTCCTGAAGGGTACAGTCAGGTTTCTAGGCCCCCTCTTTGACCGTGGTTATCCTAGAAATCTCACATTACCTCTCTGAAGGCAACGTGTCACAGCTGGCTGAACCTTCTTAAAACCCTTGCTCATCTTTCAGGGGGAGTGATTGTCTAACTCTCCTTCGCCTATTTCCCACCCTCATTTTATCGAAACTTGACTATGGTGACCAGCCCCTATTCAGCTGCCTATCCTCTTACCTAGCCTCAACACTATTCATCACCAAGGATTGCGTTTATACCTTGGTGCTTTTCACTCTTTCCCTGTTGAGAGCCTCTATGCAGAAGCAAACGTTCCATCCTTATCGATCTCCATGATGCCATTGCCTTCGCTACTATGTGCCCCTCTCATGATCTCCGCAATCCTTCCATTTATAGAATGGTCCCCCGATATTAGTAGACATTATTTGTTCGCTGCTCCTGTTTGCTCCGTCCGTTCTCTCTTCGCCTACATTCACTCTCGTCTTCTCTTCAAATTTTCCCCCTTTCTATGTTCATGTAGCATCTCACTTTTTCCTACCCCCCTGGGAAGTTCCCGCTGTTCGAGTCTGTTCTTTTCTCACTCCCTTGCTCGAAAGCCAACTGTCTATGGTAGCTTCTCGCTCTCTTTTTCTTGACACTTCCACTCTCATTCTCATGCCATTGCAGTGTACAAAAGATGGCTCTAAGTCTTCTGACGGCCAGGATTCGGGAGCAGTGTTTCCGCACAGCGTCGTACAAGGGCATTTATATCTTTGGCTAGTATCTTTACTGCTGAATTGTATGCCAAATTCTTGCAGCATTATCCGTATTGCATTTATGCCTGTTCTTTATTTGTGGTTGTCTCAGACTCCCCTTTGTGCTTACAGGCTATACAGAAATTTGAAACGCCTCACCCCTTAGTCCCCCTTTTCCAACTTTGGCTACACCGCATCTCTATCAAGCATAAAGATATTGTTTTTTGTTGGGGGCCCTGGTCATGTTGGACGTTTCAGGGCAATGAAAAGGCAGACACTGCTGTGCAGTCAGCAGTATATGACCTACCAGTTTCATATAGAGGTGTTCCATTTATGGACAATTTTGCTGCAGTAGTCTACCCACCTTCACATTCGTTGGCAACAACGTTGGTCTACTATGCTCGGTAACAAACTTCAGTTATTAAACCGAGTATAGGTTACTGGGCCCTCTTCTTGTCACCAGTGCAGAGGTTGGGAGGGCTACTTCTCCCATCTCCGCATTGGCCATACTCGTCTTACTCTTGGATATTTCATGGAGAGGTGCCCTGCTCCTCTCTGTGAGAATTGTCAGGTTCCCCTTATCGGTCAGCCACTTTCTGTTTTGACTGCCCACTTATCAACGAGCATGCAGTTTACCTCCAACGTCATCTTTGCTCTGCTGCTCTCTCTTTACCTTCCTTCTCGCTGATGGACCCACCTTTCATCCAGACTCCTCATTGCTTTTGACAACAACGACTTACTTCACAAACTCTGATGATACCCTTCAGCCCTTTCTATCTCGATCTCTTGCTATCCTCTACCCTGCACTATCCCCTGCCCCACTGTTTCTGTAACCTACTGATTGCCCCTCCCCTCTTCTGCCACCCAATACCCTCGCTTCCTTTCCTACCTACAGCGCTGTATAGCCCTTGCGGTTTAGCACTTCTTTTTGATTATAATAATAATATCCTGGAAACCTCACATTACCTCTCTGAAGGCAACTTATCACAGCCAGCTGAACCTTCTTAAAACCCTTGCTCATCTTTCATGGGGAGCTGATCGTCGAACTCTCCGGTTATGGTGACCAGATCTATTTAGCGGTCTCTCCTGCTACCCTCTCTAGCCTTAACTCCATTTATCACCAAGGATTACGTTTATGCCTTGGTGCTTTTCGCTCTTTCCCTGTTGAGAGCCTCTATGCAGAAGTGAATGTTCTAACTTTATCCGATCGGCGTGATACCCATTGCCTTCACTACTATGTATGCTCTCATGATCTCCGCGATCCTTCCATTTATAGAATGGTCACCGATATTAGTAGATATTATTTGTTCGCTGCCCCTGTTTGCTCCGTCCCTTCTCCCTTCGCCTACATTCTCTCTTGTCTTCTCTTCAATTACCACCTTTATATGTTTATGTAGCATCTCACTTTTCCCTACCCCCCTGGGAAGTTCCAGCTGTTCGAGTCTGCTCTTTCTCACTCCCTTGCTCGAAAGCCCAACTGTCTACTGTAGCTTCCCGCTCTCTTTTTGTTGACCACTTCCACTCTCATTCTCATGCCTTAGCAATGTACACAGATTGCTCTAAGTCTTCTGACGGAGTAGGATTCACAGCAGTGTTTCTGGACAGCGTCGTACGAGGGCATTTACTATCTTTGGCTAGTATTTTTACTGCTGAATTGTATGTCATTCTTGCAGCACTTGTCCATATAGCATCTATGCCCGTGTCATCATTTGTGGTTGTCTCAGACTCCCTTAGTGCTTTACAAGCTATACAGAAATTTGATACACCTCACCCCTTAGTCCTCCGTATCCAACTTTGGCTATGCCGCATCTCTACCAAGCATAAAGATGTTGTTTTTTGTTGGGTCCCTGGTCATGTTGACGTACAGGGTAATGAACAGGCAGACACTGCTGCGCGGTCAGCAGTACATGATCTGCCAGTTTCATATAGAGGTGTTCCATTTACAGACAATTTTGCAGCAATAGCTAACCACCTTCACACCCGTTGGGAACAACATTGGTCTACTCTGCTCGGTAACAAACTTCAGTCTAATAAAACGAGTATAGGTTACTGGCCGTCTTCTTGTCACCAGTGTCGAGGTTGAGAGACTACTCTCTCCCTTCTTCGCATTGGTCATACTCTCTTACTCTTGGATATCTCATGGAGAGGTGCCCTGCTCCTCTCTGTGAGAATTGTCAGGTTCCATTATCGGTCAGCCACATTCTATTAGACTGCCCACTTTATCAACGAGCATGCAGAATATACCTCCAACGTCGTCTTCGCTCCGCTGCTCTCTCTCTACCTTCCCTTCTCATTGATGGACCCACCTTTCATCCTGACTCTCTCATTGACTTTTTGACAACTGACTGACTTCACAAACTCTGATACCTTCAGCCCTTTCTACCTCAATCTCTTGCTGCCCTTTACCCCTGCACTATCCCCTGCCCCGCTGTTTTCTGTAACCTACTGATCATCCCTCCCCCCTTCTGCCGCCCAATACCCTCACTTCCTTTCTTACCCTGCAGCGCTGTATAGCCCTTGTGGCTTAGCGCTTCTTTATGATTATAATAATAATAATTGTAATTCTGGCCAGTATTATCATCATATATTTAGGTAGAGGGGGGTTCTGTACATGACACACAGTAATCTCCAGACTAATTGGTGAGTGTTATGATTATAAATTCTCCTCCTGTTATAGAAATGTATATATGTAATCATTTATTAATTTTAATACACAGTCCACAAATTTATATTAAATTTTACCAGAATTCCTGGTGATGTACATTTCATTTGTAATTAATGTAGGTCTGAAGCAACTTGTGGAGAGATATATTATGGTAGGTATCGAAGGGAAACATTTTTTGCGATCTAGGTGTCCTAAAAATTCCTACTTGTCTCTGTAACTTTGATAAATAATAATTATCTTTGTTACCATTTACTGGTATGTATCTAATGAGATACATCCAGGTAAATATAATTTTCCACATTTTTCAAAATTATATAATAAACACGATACATAACATATAAAGATGATAAATACACCCCACAGTAGAATAAATAAACATAAATACGAGATGTGGGAGCCAGACTTCTGTGAGTGACTACATATTAGTATTAATCACCAAATCTCATTAAATGTCATATATTACGCTATTGTACATATTTTCATTAATCCATCTATGATATTTTTTTCAAAATTATATAATAAACACGATACATAATATATAAAGATGATAAATGCACCCCACAGTAGAATAAATATACATAAATATGAGATGTGGGAGCCAGATAACTTGTACAAGTTAGTTTAATATGTTTATTATGCACCCCATACCCATCCTGTGGGCGGTAGTCAAAAGATTACAGAGGTAGATAATGGGTCCAGGGACTGGACCTCAAAGTTTTGTTAGATGAGCAAGTTGCAAAGGTAATGAATCCTGTAAGAATGGTTACTTACGTTTATACATGGCTACACTCATGAACAAATTATAGAGTACTGAGCAATTCACACTTCCACACCCGATCATAACTGTAATGAGTTATTGGGGCAAATATTGATTGTTGAGTCACACAACACACATCACACTCCCCAACCCCAGTACACCTCCCAGATCACAGTCTTAGAAAAGAAGTTGAAGGTGTGGTATACAAATGCAGACGGAATAACAAATAAGTATTAGAAGTGGCACGAAAGAATCAAGGAGACATCCCCAGACATAATAGCACTCACAGAAACAAAATTCACCAGAATAATAACAGATTCAATCTTTCCATCCAGATAATCAAATCCTCAGGAAAGGCAGAGGGAGGAGAGGGGGAGGAGGAGTTGCACTGCTCATTAAAAACCAGTGGGGTTTTGAGAAAATGGAAGGAATGGATGGCATGGGCGAAAGGGACTACTTAGTAGGAAGAATCCAGTCTGAGGGACATAAGGTGATAATTGTAGTAATGTACAACCCACCACAGAACTGCAGGAGGCGAAGAAAAGAATACAATGAGAGCAACAGAGCAATGGTCGACACACTAGCCGAGGTGGCCAGGAGAGCACACATGGGGGAAGCAAAGTTACTAGTTGTGGGTGATTTCAATCACAAGGAGATTGACTGGGAAAACCTGGAGCCCCACGGGGGTCCCGAAACCTTGAGAGCCAAGATGATGGATGTGGTACTGGAAAACCTAATGCATCAACATGTCAGAGACACTACCAGAGAGAGAGAGGAGAGTATGAACCAGCAAGACTGGACCTTGTATTCACCATGAGTAGTTCAGACATCGAGGATATCATGTATGAAAGGCCCCTGGGAGCTAGTGATCATGTGGCTCTGTGCTTCGACTACATAGTTGAGCTCCAAGTGGAGAGAGTAGCAGGAATAAGGTGGGGAAAACCAAACTACAAAAGGTGGAACTACTCAGGCATGAGGAACTTCCTTCAAGACATTCAGTGGGAGAGGGAACTGACAGGAAAACCAGTACAAGAAATGATGGACTATGTGGCAACAAAATGCAAGGAGGTAGAGGAGTGGTTTGTTCTCAAGGGAAACAGAAATAATGGGAAGAACGGAACGAGTCCTTGGTTTACCCAAAGGTGTAGGGAGGAAAAAAACTAGGTGTACTGGAATGGAAAAGGTAAGAAGCAGAGAACTCAGGAAAACAAAGAGATTGCCGAAGAGCCAAAAGAATGTGCACAGATAGAAGGGGGCTCACGAAAATAAAAAAAACATAATCAAAAGTAAGACTGTCCGAAGCTGTTGTCCCCACACAGGAGGAAAACAAAAAGTCAAGGACCAGGTAATCAACTGAGGAAGGGTGATGGGGATTCCAAGAAACGACCCGGGGGTAGTCAGGAGCTCAACACAGATTTAAAAATTTTACGTGGAAAACCCGTAGGACCCAGGAAATCAGAACAGGGGGGGTACACCCCAAGTGCTGGATGAGGTACATATAAACCAAAGGGGTGAAGCGCATGAGAAATTTACCCTCAAAAGGGGGTGGGACCCAAAAAAATCTCCAGGTCCTTAAAGAGGGGGCAGAGAATTTTATGTGCCCCTTTAAAAAAGATCTTCAAAAACATCATTTGAAATGGGCAATCCCCGGGGAGGGAAAATGGGAAATGTGTCCAATTTTTTAAAAAAGGGGGACGACATAGGCACTAAACTACAGACCTTTTTAATGGTATAGTATGGAAGGTCATGGAGAAGATCGTCAGGGGAGGTGGTGGGCACCTGAAAGAAACAAGTGTATAATTGACAACCAGCACGGTTTCAGGGAAGGAAAATCCTGTGTCACAAACCTACTAGAGTTTTATGGCAAGGTGACAGAAGTAAGACAAGAGAGAGAGGGGTGGATCGACTGCATTTTTTTTGGACTGCAAGAAGGCCTTCGACACAGTTCCTCACAAGAGGTTACTGCAAAAGCTAGAGGATCAGGCACACATAACAGGAAAGGCACTGCAATGGATCAGAGAATACCTGACAGGGAGGCAACAACGAGTCATGGTACGTGATGAGGTGTCAGAGTGGGAGCCTGTGACAAGCAGGGTTCCACAGGGGTCAGTCCTAGGACCTGTGCTGTTCTTGGTATATGTGAACGACATAACGGAAGGGATAGACTCAGAAGTGTCCTTGTTTGCAGATGATGTGAAGTTAATGAGAAGAATCAAATCGGATGAGGATCAGGCAGGACTACAAAGAGACCTGGACAGGCTACAAGCCTGGTCCAGCAACTGGCTCCTTGAGTTTAACCCTGCCAAATGCAAAGTCATGAAGACTGGGGAAGGGCAAAGATGTCATGTAGGGGGGTATTGGAACATACAGGAATATAAGTGGGGAATATGGGAGTAGGGGATTATGTCAGTAGGTAGGGGACAGGCGAGGCAGTAGGAGGGATGAGTGCGGAGGTAGGTAGGTAATGTGAGGTCACTGGTGACTACATCTTCACCTCTCATTACTCTACCCACCACTCCACACTACTCACCCTCTCACTACTTTAACTAAACATAAATAAATGGAAATAAGAATAAATAACGGGGACAGTGAATATTACTATTCTACTCAAACACAGTTTATTATTAAATCCTTGTACAATAATATATTTGGGAACAGGAGTACATCATTGGGGTTTAGATAAATGGGGTGGTACACATAAGCAGTGAGACAGGGAAATACAATCAACTTGACCAAAATGAATATAACTTACAATATAGTTCAGAGGGCAGTTCACTACAGGAACTAAGCCACAGGTCCCAAGACCTACACAGCACGAGTACTGCTCCAAGCCGGTACTCTGCTCAATGTCTCCAACAGTCTCTCCTCCCGAGACTCTCCAGCTCAGCTCTGCTCCCAGGCCAGAGCTCGGCCCGAACCTCTGCTCAGGAGCTCTGCACCCCAGCAGCAGCTCCGCTCGAATCTCCTGATCATGCTCTTCCTTGGGCTTTTATGGTGGTCCAAGCACCCTCCACAACCACGTGTACGACTTGACGCCTAGGTCTGACGCCGTCAAGAACAAAAGACCTCAGACGTGGGCGTGGCTACAGACGTTTGCCAAGGCAAGTTGTGACCATATAATTGGTTAAATTAGGTCTCCCCAGAGACCTCACAAGCCCAGCTGAACTACATCACATCCCCCTTTCTCCCCCAATTTAAAATATCTGAGAACTAGGACAATTTGTCCTAAGTTATTAGACTATTTTAATCCTAACCCCTTAAATCTATTACAATACAAAGACAAAATTATACATAATACTAAATTATTCCACTACATATATTTCCCTCAACCTTCTCATCTATCACAAGGCAGTATAATCAGTACACCTCGCAGTTGACCAGCATAATAGTTGCTCTCTGGTGCAAAGCCTCCTTACCCGTCATTTCTCCTTAAACCTAAATATCGGGCTCCAGTACCTTCCCTACTTCCACTAGAAATGCACTAGCCAATGCTAGTCACCCTCGCACGTTATCCATTGGGCCAAACCTCTCTAGGCTTCTATGGCATGGAAAACTGCTCCAACAGGTTGCATTCTTTCAAGTAACTGCAACTGGACCACTTCACGACCACCAAAGTCGCATTTTCGGCACACTTCACATGCACACTACAACATTTGAGCACAATTTGAGCACACATACAGAGGTACAAAAAAATACAGATAAGAGCAGCATGCCAAAGCCACTTATACTATGCATAGCATTACGGGCTGGCTTAAAATTAACTTAAGATTAACTAAGCAATGATGAAATCAGTGATAAAACATTAATGTAAACAGATTACTATAAAGCACAAGTGAGTATTACAAAGACAGGTCATATGGTTGCATTCAGTCATATGAAAATCGAGACAGGGCAGGCATCGCAGCTAAGACCCTCCATTATCCTATGCCACTACTAGGATTCACTGGCCTCATAAAACAAGGCGGCCATAAACATTTGACCGTATTCAAGGTCACCTTATTTCACACAGGTAACACTAACACTTCTGGCAAGTCAAAGTAGGCTGGGGACATCACACACTCTCAATTGTCTCTCATGGCTGGCAGGACATCCCCGCATACCAGTCGTACAGGTCGACCAGCAAGGCAGGATACACCTCCATACCGCCCTTGATAGCAGGCTGGTCCCAGCAGCTGGAGTCCATCTCTGCGGCTCACGTCCTTCCACATCTCCGAGGATGGCAGCTCCTTCATAGTAGATTCTCCTGTCCTGGCACACCAGCCAGAATCCCTCACACACCACTGCAGCATCACTGCCATCTCCTCCTAAGCTAGGCAGCATCGCAGCATCACAGCACGGCCACAGCATATCCATCATCACAGCACGGCCGTATCACAGCAGCACACAGCACGGCCGTATCACAGCAGCACACAGCACGGCCGTATCACAGCAGCACACAGCACGGCCGTATCACAGCAGCACACAGCATGGCCACAGCATCGCAGCACGGCTACAGCATCGCAGCACGGTCCCAGGATCACAGCACGGCCGCAGCATCTCAACATCACAGCACGGCCGCAGCATCTCAACATCACAGCAGCACACAGCACGGCCACAGCATCGCAGCACGGCTACAGCATCTCTGCACGGCCACAGCATAGCAGCACGGCTACAGCATAGCAGCAGCATCACAGCAGCCGACATCAGCAGTAGCAGGCTATGGTCAGTTGCTCGAGGTGAGGTGAGGTCACTTCAGGTCATCAACAGCGGGTTTGCGGTCACCCATCCCTGGCAACTGCGGGTAACTGGCGGTCCGCAGGTAATGGTCACAGAGGCTGGGTGATGCAGACACCCACTACACTGGATGACAGACCAGGGCAGCAATACATCTACTGGGGCACATCAGCTGGGTGACTGGGCATATCAGCTGGGTGACTGGGCACATCAGGTGGACAGCAATCATAGGCAACTCTTCAATGGGTGACAGTTGTGGGTGAGTCTTCCAAGGCGGGCTGGGTGGCTTCTCATTCCTCTGTAAATATTCAATTTCGGCCAGTAATTGCTTCCCCCAAAAGTCTCACCCAAATACTGATATTCTCCACCATTTATCTCAAACCAACAACCAACTCCACCAAATATAATATTACACCCAAACAATTACTCACACCCACCGTCTGAAAAAAGGTCAGTTAAGGTCACTAGGATTATAATATCATTATAATAACACACAAAATCAAATGGTAGCAAATGGTAGCATAAGTATAATCGAGCAGTCAAAAATAAGGCACATGGGACTGGTTCCTACTATAAAAATAATAAGAACCACCACTGCTTAGACACCATGTCATGTAGGGGGGTATTGGAACATACAGGAATATAAGTGGGGAATATGGGAGTAGGGGATTATGTCAGTAGGTAGGGGACAGGCGAGGCAGTAGGAAGGATGAGTGCGGAGGTAGGTAGGTAATGTGAGGTCACTGGTGACTACACCTTCACCTCTCATTACTCTACCCACCACTCCACACTACTCACCCTCTCACTACTTTAACTAAACATAAATAAATGGAAATAAGAATAAATAACGGGGACAGTGAATATTACTATTCTACTCAAACACAGTTTATTATTAAGTCCTTGTACAATAATATATTTGGGAACAGGAGTACATCATTGGGGTTTAGATAAATGGGGTGGTACACATAAGCAGTGAGACAGGGAAATACAATCAACTTGACCAAAATGAATATAACTTACAATATAGTTCAGAGGGCAGTTCACTACAGGAACTAAGCCACAGGTCCCAAGACCTACACAGCACGAGTACTGCTCCAAGCCAGTACTCTGCCCAATGTCTCCAACAGTCTCTCCTCCCGAGACTCTCCAGCTCAGCTCTGCTCCCAGGCCAGAGCTCGGCCCGAATCTCTGCTCAGGAGCTCTGCACCCCAGCAGCAGCTCCCCTCAAATCTCCTGATCATGCTCTTCCTTGGGCTTTTATGGTGGTCCAAGCACCCTCCACAACCACGTGTACGACCTGACGCCTAGGTCTGACGCCGTCAAGAACAAAAGACCTCAGACGTGAGCGTGGCTACAGACGTTTGCCAAGGCAAGGTGTGACCATATAATTGGTTAAATTAGGTCTCCCCAGAGACCTCACAAGCCCAGCTGAACTACATCACAAAGAAGACCGCAGACACAATATAGTTTAGATGGCCAAAGACTGCAAACCTCACTCAAGGAAAAAGATCTGGGGGTGAGTATAACACCGAGCATATCTCCTGAGGCGCACATCAATCAGATAACTGCTGCAGCATACGGGCGCCTGGCAAACCTACGGATAGTGTTCCGATACCTCAGTAAGGATTTCGTTTAAGACTCTGTATACCATTTACGTCAGGCCCATACTGGAGTATACAGCACCAGCTTGGAATCCATACCTAGTCAAGCACGTCAAGAAATTAGAGAAAGTGCAAAGGTTTGCAACAAGACTAGTCCCAGAGCTACTGGGATTGTCCTACGAAGAAAGGTTGAGGGAAATCGGCCTGACGACACTGGAGGACAGGAGGGTCATGGGAGACATAATAACGACTTATAAAATACTGCGCGGAATAGACAAGGTGGGCAAAGATGGGATGTTCCAGAGAAGGGACACAGACACAAGAAGTCACAATTGGAAGATGAAGACTCAGATGAATCAAAGGGATGTTAGGAAGTATTTCTTCAGTCATAGAGTAGTCAGGCCGTGGAACAGCCTAGAAAGTGACGTAGTGGAGGCGGGAAACATACATAGTTTTAAGGCGAGGTATGATAAAGCTCATGGAGCAGGGAGAGAGAGGACCTAGTAGCAATCAGCGAAGAGCGGGGGCCAGGAGCTATGACTCGACCCCTGCAACCACAAATAGGTGAGTACACACATATACACACACACACACACATACACACAAACTCACACACAAACTCACACACAAACTCTCACACAAACTCTCACACAAACACACAACACACACACACCACACACACACACACACACACACACACACATTCACACACACGCACACACACACACACACACACACACACACACACACAACACACACACACTCACACACACTCACACACTCACACTCGCACACACACAACACACACACACACACCACACACACACACACACACACACACACACACACACACACACACACACACACACACAGACACGCGCACGCGCACACACATGTGGTAATGCATTATTTACAGCTAGCAAAGTCAGGGTATTTCTCCAGAATGGTCTGTAATATACCACTGTGGATAAAATACTTTGCCATTTCTTGAACATTTCTGAGTGAGTTGTTTCCAAATTCATTAATTTGATCACACTCCAGTACATAATGACGCAGGGTGTGACAATAGTCCATCTGGCAAAGTTTACATTTCGTTTGGTCTACATCTGGTGGTGGTGATTTAACCTGCCAAACATACTTATAACCCAGCCGGAGCCGGGCAGTAGTGACATCCAAGAGTCTGCTAATCTTGTTGGATGCACCATAGACGTGTGGCTCCTCCTGCATGAGAGAATTATGATAGATAGACTCACTGGTGTCAATCTCCCTGAGTCTTAAGTCAATAAAATTCAGTTGTAGTTCTTTTCTTATTATTGTTCTCAAACTGCTAACTGACAAGCCAAGATTGCACTCTACCCCCTCTTTGAGAGCATGCAGCTTAGCCAATTTATCAGTTTTATCATGCATCTGAAGACCAATGTGAGATGGAATCCACAGCATGTGCACTCTGACTCCACTGTCCACAATCTTACCATACCTATGTCTGGCTTCTGACACAAGCATGCCACAATTTATACTTAATGAGTTGAGAACATTTATGGATGACAGAGAATCAGTTACAGTTAAAGTGTCAATCTTAGATACATGGACACATTTGAGTGCAAGGAGTAAGGCAAACAGTTCTGTCTGAAGGGTAGAGGCCCAATTATTAATGCGTGCTCCAATTTGTTTAAGAGAACCATCACTCTGTACGACAACAGCAGCACTACCAGCTGCACCAGTGGATTGGTGAACAGAACCATCAACGTAAATAATTTGCAAGAGTGTGTGCTGTGTGACTAAGTTATCAATACAGCTTAAGGCATCATGTTTGGCTTCAAGGCGAAGTTTTGGTTGTGATTTAAGTAGTAGTTTGGGGGGAAATAGAGGAATGGTAGTTTGGAATGGGGTAATATCCCATGGAGCGGAGAAGTGCCGCTGTTGCCTTACTTGACATAGATCATGTATCTGATTCATGCGGAGGTCGGTACCAGTTTTTTCGATCCATCTGGAGGGGTGTTCACCAGTGCTGAGGAAAGTTTGGAGGGCTTCTGTGCAGGGGTTTGAATGGGCTTGCCTGAGCATATTAACCCCAATTAGGATATTTCTTTCAGTAACACGATCTCTGATGCTTGGGATATCATGTTCTTTTAGCATATTTAAAATTTTGGCAGTGCGAGGGCATCCTAAAATGATCCTCATTGCTTCGTTCTGCAGTTTTTCCAGCCCTCCAAGCTTCCAGTCAGACACAAGAGCAAGTAGTGGGGCAGCATAATCAACCAGTGATATAATATAAACAAGGTACATCATTTTCACATTTTTAACATTAGCACCATACCTGGGGTGAAACCCTACCACAACTCAAAGTGCTCTCAGTCTTTCTTTGTATTGGCGACAAAGTCTCGTTACAACAGGTCCAAGCAGTGGAACCTCAAAGCCTAGATACCTGTATCTGCTTACATATTCTAGAAGAGACCCATCATGCAACTGGATCTGACGAACTGTGCCTCTCTGTCTAGGAGGACGCCTATGAGTATTTTTTGTTTTATCGTAGAGATTACAAACCCAGGTCCTGACCGAGGCTAGTACTGGTTAAGGATGTTTTGGTTTTTGGAAATTCGGGGTGAACATTATACACCAAAAAAAACTAATCATTAAAAAAGGGGCGGGCTGGGCAAGAAATTAAGAAGGCTTTAATTAGAATATTGAATATGGGGGGATGAGCACACCTCCCTGTGGGGTTCCAAATTAAAGTCTTTATACTTCTATGTCCCTGGAACAACACAGATGATTTTTTTTGTTGGACAGGAGCCTTTAATCCATGGAGAAGCCATCCTCCAACATTCATTTGGCAATTCCTAATGATTACATTTGGGTTTGGGCTACATCGAAACAGATTTAAGGTAAAGGGAAGGTAGTGTTGACGTCATGTGCAATAAAAGGTGGTAATGCAAGAGCAGCTCCTTCCATGCAGAAACCAGCAACCGGGGAGACAAAAATTTTTGATTCTGTACATGAGACGTTTAAAAGAATAAATTTCTCTAAAATGTTTTACACAACAGCTAGTAGAGATTTTGGGGGGGCGAAATGCATTTTGTTGATGGGCTTGGGAAATTTGGAATGATGGGGCTGTTGGTCCAAATTAAGGGGACTCCCCATTACAAGCTCATGTTATATAATTAAAGAATGGATTACCGGGGCGACGTGAGTTGCCCTTATTAGTGCTGCATCAAGTTCAAAATTAGCGAAAGGAATGTTGCATCATCTCCCTTGCTGAAATAAAGCAAACAAGTCTCTCTCTTCATCATATTGTCATTTTTTTTTTTCCTGTTGGGCTGGAAAGTTTGTCATGCTAATGTAGCACCCCAAAACACTGACTAACTCCATTCCCTTATGTAAAGGGGTGAGGGTGCACGATATGCCCAGTTTCTCTTACCCCTTTTTTCATTAGTCCCTCCATGCCCACTAAGCAGGGGTTTTGGCTTTGCGCTTCTTTTTGATTATTTTTAATAAAAGTGGGGTGTGAGCATTGAGACCGTTGTCAAATTGTTCCCATCTGCTTTCCGCGTTTTTGTCTACGCTCTTTGGAAAGGCTCAGCATTCCAGGGGGACGATGATTTCTATAGGCAGGCCCATCTGGAGCATAGTTTTAATTTTCGAAGTTTAGGATCTTTTAATAGGGATGGTTTTTTTTTAGGGGGTATGGTTATTATGGATGTTAGATGGGTTTACAATACCATGAGGTTTCAGTTTCTGTTCTAAGTAGCTCCGAATACTGCCACAAAGGGCATTTTTTAAAGTCTCAACAGAGGGAAAACTCATAGGGAAATTATACCACCCTCACAGTAAACAAAATCATCATGCTTTATCAGGGGGAACATTTAAAAATTTCCGTTTGAATTTCCACCAGAAGGAAAGTATTCCAAAATCTAGTAGGTAACCTAGGGAAATGGTCAGAACCATATCGTTTTCAATGGAAACTCACAGCTGGCAGAAGTAATGTTGAAGCCAAGACACAGATCAAGGACGCCTACATAGATATATGTGGGTTTAAGGTCACCTACAATTTGCACATTATCATGACTGTTTCAGAGTGACAACAGTTGATTACCATTACGATTACCAAATTGTGAGTTTCCAATGCTTTTGTGTATTGCATTAAATCGCCAATAAGAGATAGGTTCAAAAGAGCACAAGTGGGAGCTCCAATAAAACTTATCAGCAGGACCTACAATTAAATAGTTGAAAAGCAGATTCCCTATATAAATCCTAACACCGGGGTATTGTAGCCCTCTGTTTTCTTATGTGCAAAAAGTTGATGGGGAAGTGATTTTTTAATATGTAGAACACAAGAGTTGATTTGAGGTTATATGCAACAAATGAGGGCAATTTAGGGGGTTTGGGGTTTTTTCCCAGGGACTCGCACTCAATGGGTTCAGTGATTACTTTATGATGAAGGTCAGGAAGTCTTTTTCTAAGTGATGCAATATTCCACTTAATATAGAAAGTTTATACAGTTTAGATCCATTATAGAAGTCCTGGGGTCTTGTTGAGTTTTTTCAGCACAATGAAAAAAAATTTTTTTATATAAATAGCTATGGAAAATTTTCTAGGGGGTTACCGTATGTACCTCAACATTATATGCATACAAGTAATCCCATTGGAGAAAGACAGCCATATAGTTTACCGTAGTCACCCCGTGTAGACATATGAGAAAACTTTACCACCCCTGGTCCCTGCAGGGTCCCTTCGGCCTCACAATCTTATCCATATCTATCCCCAAAACCAGTATAAATTGGATAGCACCCACAAAGTTACGCGCTACTAATGAATTGTGGACTGTAAAGATTATATTAGTTTAACTGAATGAAAGGGGGGGGGGTAGGCTACACATGGAAAATATCCATCAAAGAAAAACACTTGTACATAAACCCAAACCCCTTACCAGATATTCTCTGGTGGTCACTTGAGTAGCTGGATCACCCATAACCTATCCAATTACAAACATACCCAACTGGCCAGTAAACAGTCTGCTATAACTAGAAGGTTACTTAACTGTGGGTGATTGATGCTCCTTATTTCCTCCATTCACCATCTCATTTCGATGTCCTGCTACACCGACACGGTTTTATTCCAGCAGGACGAGGTATTCGTTGGTTTTGTCCTGGTTCACAAATCGTGACTCCAAAAAATTTTCACTATCCTCGGAACAAACCCACGAGGCCCAAAGGTATTCACTCAAGAAAGGGCACCTTTTTCACTTCACCATTCTTTTAACTTGTTTTTATTACACTGATTACATTAAAATTCCCAAAAACCCAATTTTTAATGTCTCATAATTATTAAACACTTTAAGGGGTCCTCCTTTAAAAAACTAGACCAATAGTGAGGTTTAAATCCGGGTATTTTCCCCCTGCACACACCCCAGGGCGGTGCACCCCTCACCACAGGTCCCAACCTTTTATTTTCACTAATTTCCCCACTTTTTACGTGGTCCATAAATCATGTTCCCTCACTCTTCACCAAAAACAGTTATGAACTTCCTATTATAAAGTGCGGCCTATTTAATCCTTAGGCCGCCGTGAACCCAAATTTCCTTTTCCCATGTTTTTCCCCAGCCTCTAACTCAATCAAAACACCCCTGCCCTCCATCCCCACCGACCTCCCCTGCGCAAACCGCACAGGGCAGGAGAAACCCTTGGTTTTCAATTCCTTTTTTTAAAAACATCTTTGACCCAAATCAACACATTAAACACTTATTGGCACTAAAGCTTCGGAAATTAAATAATTTCCAACACGCGGCCGGGGGGAATCGTTTAACCCCGATTTAAAATTTGCGTCTTCCCTAGGAGAATTCCACCCTGCTCTAGATTGCGCTGCTGTTTTCCTAGGGTCTATACAATTTCTTTTTGCTCACTCGTCATGTCTTCAATACACTCGGCATTTTTCCTTAGTTTTTCCCATCCACGGTTGAGCCCCCAATTTAATTCAAAGGGGAATTTAAATTTATTAAATGGTTTTCAAACTTTCCTGACCACGCACAACATTTGACGTTTTTCTGAAAAACCCCTTTGTCATCTGAGTATTTGTAACTACCTTCCCCAAAGGGGCCCACAATGTTCGATTTTTGCTCAGTATAAATTTAAACACAATGTCACCTGTTGAATGTTCTGTCGGTTTACTGCTCGGCGCACCATAAAAGTGTTCACGAGTGTAAGAAGATATTCTTTAGGGGCCACACTTTGGCCCAATGAGAAATTACCTTATTTAACATCTTAAACTTATCACTAAACACGGTCACGTTATTGTAATCCTCATCACTTCCCTCAGGGTTTCTCTAAGATGGGTGCAGTTTCAAACCCTTTCGCCACATATTAGGTGAGGGGGAGTAGATCTTGCATCGGGATGTCGCTCATGTATGACAGAGGGCGATTGTTTACAACCCGTTTCTCTGCCTCCACCAACCGCACGTAATTCTCCAAATGATTCTTTTCCGTGTACACCTTACGAAGACATCTTTTCACTGTACCTATCATTCTTTCGAAACAATCCTCCCCCTAAGGGGCTCTGGGGTAAAAATTTCCAGACACACCCTCGCGGGGGTCAACAAAGATTGTACATCATCACTCTTATTTAACCCCATCAAGTTTTGAGCACCCCAAAAAAATTGGGGGCATTTCTGAGATCAAATCTTGACAGGATCCCTACGCAAAATTTTTGGGAAAAGCTGTAAACTTTCTGCGACAATCTTTAGCCACTTCTAGATGGACAGCCCATAGCTTACAAGTAAATAGAAAAAATAACCCCCAAAAAACCAACTGAAAATACCTGTTAAAATATTGCCCCTATAGTCCCCCTCCGGTACATCAAAGGTTTTACCAACTGCACACGTTTTCCCTTGGGGAAGGTGGAAGGACCTGGATACAGTAGGGTTCGGGGATCCCCCCGGGGACATATTACACACACTTTTATAAAACCCTTTTAAAAACTTTTCCGCCGTGGGAAACCAAAGGTTTCCCCAATACAGTTTTAAGGGATCCGACCCCACCATGCATCACTTATTTTGGACATTAAAGACAACAAGGTTTTCAGGTGAGATTTTTTTGGGAGCGAGATAGGGTGTTTTTGTATATTCCCCCAATTCAGGATTTTGTAACCTGCCCTGCACCTAATTACATCATCCTCTAAATACGCCCCCCCTTTTTTATTATTGAGCCTTTTTACAATTTTTTCCCTTCCACATTAATTTAATCTCATCCCGTAGGTTTTTCTTTTACCCTCTGAAACCAGTATTTCAGAGGATGGGGGAAAAAATTAGATATTCATCTTACTTTTTAAAAAAATTAAAAATTAACCCTTTTCACGTTTAACCTTGGAAAAAAAATCCATTCAAATCAATGGCTAAGGAGGGACACTGACTGGGGCGGTGCTCACCGTAATTTCGACGGATAATATGGGCCTTTTTCACCGGCCGTTTAATTTTTTTCCACCACCAATTTGGCCCCTTTAAAACCCCATAAAACACTCACAAAAATTTTTAAAGTCAAAAACCGAAAAAGAAAATCACCGGATTCCGCACCAGGGGAAATATTAAAGGTTAACATAGCACCCCAAAATGTTGTATTTCTCCTGCTTTGATTTATTTTTGCGACTCTTTTTGTACGTACCAATCTTACTGTTACCATTACGAACCATTGTAAAGGGAAAAGCATTGTCAGACCAAAATTTCGGTGTCGCTGATATTTTCTCTCGCATTTATTTCTATATAATTGGGGTAATTTGACACCTACAAAAATGGCTGTTAATTCCAAATGAGGCAAGGTACCGATTTGATGGGGGCCACCTTAGCCTTAGACAAACAAGAGAATGGCACTATTTCATTGAAGGAAGCGACTGCTCCATAAACCCCAAATTTTGAGCTCCCAAAAATGGGGGAATACATTTTCTCCCTCTTGACTGGCCACATTACGGGAAACCAAACATTGGGAATTTTTTTCTATTCACCTATTTTTTCTTCCCACCTTTAACAATTCCTCGGGGGGGGGGAGGGTTTCATCCCACACACTTTAAGCTTCCATGCTTTTGTATCAAAAATTTTTCCTCTTTTTGAATGGTGACCAGGCCTAGTGGATCGAAGCATTTTGAAACTTCGCAATAATAACCCCTTGGTTTAAATTTTTTGGCATGCTGTAGTTATTAACTTTAAAAGATAACAAGTCCCCTTTGTCCCAAGTCAGTCCCAGCACATTACTACATTTAACACTTTTCAACCTAGGTTGTCTTTATTTATTTTAGCCCTTAAAAAAAGGACGAATTAAAATGTTCCATTCCCCCAGGGGGAAATTGCAACCCTTTCATTATTTCATTTAAACCCCTCATAACTTATTAGTTTCTCTTTATAGACGCACCCCCAGGAAAATTTTCCACAAAAAATTGTTTACCCATTACTCCACTCATGGACCACCCGTACGCTTAAGGTGTGCATTTACATTGCCTGGAGTAGGAATGGACTGGAGGTAGCACCAAACAATGCACTCCGAAGCGAAAAGTCTTCAGGGGACTAAGTGGGTCACAAAGGATTCTCGGCCATAAAGAACCTTGTGCAACCCCGGTCACCCTTGCAGGAAAGCTTTACTTATGTCCGCTGTAAAGGAAATAATTCTTAACCCTGAAGTTTAATAATATGTCTCCCAGTTTTTCCGTCAATGACGGATCTGTCATCAAACAGTCATTCCAACTGGGTACATTTTTGTTACTCCTGGCACTACAATTAAACACAATCCTAAAGAGGAGTGGTCTTAGAATCCTTCTTCCTCCGTGATGTGGCAAATATTTGGCCATAAATCTGGGCTTGCTCGGGAGGCACCTCCTCTATGAATTAAATTATTTAACTGCTCATTAATTATATCATCGTAAGCAGTCAACAGTTCTGGTGTCTTTCTCAGTTCGCGAGCTGAGCCTTTAATTGTCCATACGCCATCCTGTAATTAGTTGGTAGGTCGGATGGTTCAGCTTCCACGGGAGTCTCAACCCAGTATTGTCCAGATTCAATTTAAAAAATCCTTCTGGTATTGTTCTTGAGTAAAGGAATCATCTGGACTTTTTTCATTTACATTGGGACCCCCAGCGGCCAATTCCATAATAAAAACAGGTTCAATTTCACCCTCTATTGAAGAAAATTTCCACTGGGTTTTTTTTTTCCCTGAGAAAGACCCACCGAAACGGGTATTTATGGTTTCCCTTTCCAGTCATTCTTTTATCATACGGGGAAGCCTGCAAATACATCACGTGACCTCCTCCCGGGGTCCTTAAAGGGGGTGACTCCTTTTTCTTTGTCATCCCCTTTTCCAAAGGGGGCAAAATGGGTCCACTACCTTTTCCAAAAATCTGGGTCCCCCCACGGGGAATATTTTACACCAAAGTCCCCTTTTTAACCTTACTTAAAAACCCCTTCGTAAACTTTAACCAAGCCCTTTGTGATATTTTCTCTGGAGCCTACAACCCCAATTAGGGCCCTTTAAAAAATTTTTCTCTAAAATTGTCCAGCCTGACGGGGTTAAAATCCACGGCCCGTATGACGGGGCCCTTCCCTTAAAATTCGAGAGAAAGCCAGAAAAAACTTGAGTATACCCAAGATACCCTTCTTTTTCCCTTCATCCCTTTAAAGGGGAAATTCCTTTTTTATAAAAAGTACGTTGTGACCCCCATCCAAAATTCGTTACATTTTTTGGAAATTTACTTTTTTTAATCATTAATCCCCCACATCCAACACAGGAAAAGCTACCTCATTGTCCCTCATCCCCCGGGGCCGTGTGGACGGGCTGCACAGTAGCTCCCTTTATTATCGGGTTTTCTGCAATTTTTCCTTTTTTGAGCAATCAAAATGGGGGAAACAAAACAGGGAAAAGCAGGGTAAAATAATGTCTTGGGGAGCGGGTACGTGGTACCCTGAGTAGTTCTACAATGCAGGTCCCTTCTGCCAAGTATCATCCGCGATGTGTAGGGCATACCAAATGACGATTTGTGTGGTGTACAGTGAATGGAGGTCCAAAATCTTCATCAAGTTCAAGAGTGCTGGGTTTTACTCCAGCATAGTCGATGCGTTTCCCAAAAAAAGAGGATGCCGTTAATTCTGCAGTGGGGGTCGCCCACATGACGTATCAAGCATGTAAAGGGGTAAAGGTGGGAAAAGTCCCCTTTGAGGGGGGCCTTTGGGAAAAATGATGTTTTGGAGGGAAATTTCCCTAGGTATGGCAAGATCCCTTCAGCAGAGTTGGGAGTGTTGAAGGAAAGGACCTTTTATGGGGGTGCCCCGAGGGATCTTTCAAACCTTTAAAATGAAACTAAGACAACCTGTACCATCAAAACGTTTTTGAGGGAAAGTTCAGAACACAGGTTTTTAAAAAAATTTTTTTTATGCATGAAAAACGTCAGACATTTAGGCTGTGCGGGGCCCTTTTGACCATATGGGGGGCCCAAAGGGGGCATCAAAGGCAGGGACGGAGGAACAGCGCCACCAACTGGGAACGACAGCTGGGCCCCTTTGGGCACCTGACAGGTTAACTGCAAGCCAGGCGACTGGAAGTTGGAGTGAAGAAAACAGAGTGGAGTGGGAGTTGGGACGTGCACCCGTTACCGGGGGAACTGTGTCTGAGCGACCATCACGATGCGATTGTTGACAAAAGTGACTTACAACGGGATGGCTTTTGGACGGGGTCTTAAAAGCTTCTGGGGGAGGGGAAGACAGTCAAAAGGGGAAGGACGGGGGGGAATTGGGAGGGGTTGCACTCCAGGATTGTGAGGCACTTGTCAACGAGAGTAAGCACACACGGTGGTGGTTGAGGTGCACCAGAGGACATGGATGCTAGCAACGTTGGGGGTGGCACCGAAAAGCGAGCCTGGACGTCTGAATGGAAGTGTTTTAAACGCCGGGGCAGAGACTGGAAAAAAACCTTGGGAAAAACTCTAAAACTCCCGGAATGGGGGCCCGTTCTGGGGTGCTGCAAGGGTCGAAGAAAAAGGGGGGATGGGAGGTCGGAAGACCAAGGACAAACTGGCATAATCACACCAGTCTTCGAAAACCCTTTCAAAGCGGCGGGGAAGCCGCCTTTTTTGTAATAATTCAAGATGGTCAGTGGTCAGTCGCAGGGGAGGTCCAGACCCTACTGCTTTGGGTTACGGGGAAGGTTACAAAGCAGGTTTGCTTCTGCAGTGATTTAAAAATTGGGGTTGGAGATTTTGAAGGAGGGGGTCTTGCTTCCCAGGGGGAATTAGGAGGCTGAAGGCCACCTCAAGGGCGGGGGGAGTTGAGGGGCGGGATTTGGGGAATGGGGTTTTTCACAGGGGTGCATCTGCTCTCGCGTGAGGAGCTGAGGTGGGGGAGGTACAACGGCTACCAGCAGTGAAGTGCAGTCCACACCGCTAAAAGTGGCGAGTGGTTCCCATAATGGGGGACATCAGAGTAAGGAAATTTTAAGGTGAAATCTAAAGGGAGGAAATCCTTCTCGTCCTTCAGGATAATGACTTCATGGCCATGAAGTAAGGATACTACTGCCCCTGCTAATAAGGTAACGCATTCTTGTGGTTGGGACCTCGGAAGATATATTGACCGTGCTTTTTGTAATAGAAAAAAATGAGAGATAGAGTTGTTTCCCGGAGTTGGTGTTGGGGAATAAGTCAACAGGCTAGTAATATCATGTCAGGTAATGGGAAAAGCCCTTATGTGTCCATTGCTGGTGGGGAAAAGATATTGGAAGGGTAGGAGAGAAGACTGTTAGAAAGTACAGGGCAGCTATAGTTTCATTAAGCTAAGGGGGGGGGTCCCAATCAATTACATCTTCCCAGAAAGGATGGAAATGAATGGTTGTCTAGGGCAAAAGGTGTAAACTCTGGGTAGACAATACTGCAAGAATTGCAATCCCAATTTATTGACAACGGAAAACTTTAGGCAAACTGATTTATGCAAGGGGTGGGTACATCTCTCTGGGGTGGGGGGGAGCACTTACAAACTCATTGAAAGGGCCTTGGGGGAAAAACCTAGATTTTTAAAATGAGGAAGAAGAGGTATGGGTGTGTTAGGGAAAAAAGCGGTTGCAACACTAGGTTTTGGGAAAAAGTAAATTAAAAAGGGATTCAGCATGAAGTTATAAATAAAAACAATAATCAGGCAGCAAACAAAGGGGACGCAGAGGGCACAAGGGACTACTCCTTAAGGGTTTTCTATCCAATAGCAGGGGTAAGAAATAAGATAGATAGCTAAGATTAATTGCAAGTGCAGGAAAAAATAGATATTATTGCTAAACAAACCTGGCCAATCTGAAAAAAAAGAGATGCCCTTGAATTCACATACAAGGCAAAATTATTTCCCCACACTGACAGGGTCAAAAGGGTGGTGGAAAGCAATAATGTCAGAGACAATTTAAATTTGGGTTTTTTTAAAAAGATATAAAATTAACATCCCCCACCGTTTGGTTACAGCTTCTCGAGGGCCGAGAAAAACTAATTTGGGTGTGATTTAAAAGGGCCCCCCAAATCTTGATAAGAGTGAGTAAACTTCTATGGACGAAACTCTAAGGCATCTACATACGAAAAAGTTTTGCAATGGGAGATTTTACATAGACAGATTGACTGGGAGTAAAATTTACAGGGAAATTTAGAGTCAGGTGACTTTCTGATCATCCAGGATTGTTTTTTTTAAAAAAGTTTCTGACAAGCCAACTAGGGAAATAACCTCCTTTACTTGGTTCTTTCCGTAGGGGAAAAATAATTAAAATCTTTAGAATGATGAGCTTGGGGGAAAATACACAAATCCCAGTTTTAAATATCCCGGAATTCCCCCAATAATGGCACAGTCTCGTCCCTACTTCTGCTTGGGTGATTTCATAGGGCAAAAATTAA
>NC_069466.1:30443455-30465412 GCF_026875155.1 Cherax quadricarinatus | reverse complement strand
AGAAATGGCGCAAAAGCAACCACCACTGGCACATTATAAAGCAAGTTTTGTCCCCCCCCCCCCCCCAGAAAATTTTACAAATTGGGGTGCACCTTATATGCGGAAAATATGGTACCTTGAATCAATCGAGTCAAATTCACTATCCCTAACTAAATGTCTTAACATGGGTAAATCACACTTATTTTTAAGTTGAACCACAGAAAAGTAGAGTAAAAATAAGTTTTTCTGTAAAAGTAATACAGAGCACAATATTTTACATGGAGGTGGGAAGAACAGTGCCTGCACTCTAGAGGGGTTCGGGATATTTGCTGTTCAGAGACATCTAAACTGTCATATCTCCACGCGTCTGGTAAGACAGTGACGGTGTGAATGATGGTGAAAGCGCTTCTTTTTGGGTCACACTACTTCTGTGGGAAATGGCCAGCGTGTTAAAAAAATATCTAGGGATTATTACATTGTAATGTAAACTGTAAAAGTTTGATGAGCGATGATGCTGTCACTTACTGATCATAACACAAACATTACAACAAATACTACATGCTTCATGGTTGAATTTTATAATAAATTACCAATTCCACAAATTATTGTACCCCTATACATACTTAAATAAAAAGAATGGCCTATATGAAAACAGCTAGAAGAGGAAATATTGTATCCATTGTTAGCTGCATGCAGGCAGAGATAAAAAAATCTAAATCAGTCACAGGTATATTACAGGATGCTGAGGATATCTAAACAAGAACAACTTTTACACAATTCAAGTTGGCTAAATTCAGATTTCCACATATAGGAAAGAAACAGTTTGGCAAGAGTTATAAATAAAAGAAAGAATAAGCCAAGATCAAGACTTAACAGGGTGTGTAGCTTTAAAAACAGAATAGATAAATATAAGATTGAAATGAACCTGCCTAGCATGGACCAGTGCTCTTTTATTCTTAAGTGCAGGAATTACAGCTTATAGATTTCATTTGAAAATACTAAAAATTTGGGATTAAAAATCTTGAACTTCATCTCAATCTATACAGTATTTAAAATGTTATTCTCCAACAAGTTTTAGGCACTGCACTAACATTTTTCGTGTGGTTATGCCACCTAGCTTTATGTATTTAAACCAGAAATTCAGTTATGGTGGCCCAAGTTCATAATAGTACGATTTGACTGTACATTTATTTCCGAGATAAGATTATTTCATTACAGTTTTTTTCTATCCAGAGACTTGAAGCCTGCTGTGCAGACAAAATTATTTTTTAAGGTTCTAATTACTACATGGCTTTTGTGTCAATCATCTACAACTGAAGTTTTCTAAAAGTAGTTTCTTACATTATTTCATCACCTGCAGTTTAATTTCCATACAGATTAAAAACTTACTTCTATACACAGAAAAAAAAATCTTTCAATAATTTTTCAAAATGGTTTTTGGCCATTCTAAGCTGCCATTTATTATTCTCTTCAAAATAAATGGTCTACATTCTGCAAAATCTGTGATTTAATGATCGCTACTAGTCAAATTTAAATTTACTTGTATAGAGGTGCCCTTTGGGAGAAATACTTCAATAAAAATCTATAATAAAAACATTCACATTGAAGTTAATAGCTTGGGAACTTCCAACTCATCGGCGATGAGCAACCAAAGACGTAAGACGACTGAACATCGAATTCATCTCTTTACGGCGTTCCATCTGGAAAAATCTGGTCATAATTTTCTCCTCAGCTGGCTAAGACTGGGAATTGAAGAACAAGATGGGACATTCAAGAGTGTGGAGAACACCAATTCCCAGAGGTCTGTCTGATGGTACCTGTCAGGAAAAAAAGAAAAATTGTTTAATTTTAATTGCCTGTATCTTATCAAATATACAGAATACAGTAAGAGTACAAAAACAAGCCACAGCAATATTAGGAAACACTCTGGAGTGATAAAGAAGTCTGAACCGAACAATGACAGTGGAAATACACCAGTTACATGAACTAATAAACCAGATACAAGTTAGCTCAGCCCTATCAGCTGGTCATTTAAGAGAAAGGACCAACAGCTGGAGCTCACCCCTAAAACTTATACCAGGTATCCCTGATTTATGCAATATACATATTCCAGGCCTATGGATATTGTACTAAGCTCAATCAGGCCATCACTAAATGATGAAAATCTACAGTACATTTCATGGACCAAATGGATCACATATGGTCAATGTGCATTGCATACTTAAAATCCAATAGACATGGGACATAGCATAATAGGAGACTTAAATAATTACACAGTTGGCATAGCTCTTATCACATACAGTACATTAACATATGGACAGTTAAATGAAGTGGTCCAAATTATAGATCAAAAGTTTTGTACATTTTAAACACTTTATCCAGCCCATCATACCAGCAGGGAGAAGCCAGTTTTTGTTTTTTCATGATAATTCCACTCATGCATGATTTCACTGCTTTTTACTTAATACTGTTTTCACTTCTTTATTCTTCCAATAAGTTAAAATGCATTACCACTGAAAATAACACTTTACTAAAGATAAAAAAATATAAATCTTGAGCTTTCAGGATGTGATTGCATTATAGAAATTCTGAAATACACAATATGAAAAACTGTACATAGTAATAATTTATGCCTAATAACTTCAGATAAAGCAATAATAAAATCAATAAAAACAAAAACATTAAGTATCAAAATGAACAAGAAAACATTGAATACAAAAATTCTTACATACACACCTTCTGAAAGTAACGCCTTTGATATTCCATTTGCCTCTATTTTTCTCAACTTCCATGTATGTTCCAAAGAGGAACAAGTGAGCTAAGGCTGCTGCACCATATAAATCTGTCTGGTAAGTCCAAGGAGCACCCTCCCTCATTTCACAGCATGTAAATCCTTCAGTTGTCACCTGTGAGATTAAAATTAACTAAATGTATAGATTATAATATATCAAACTGATGGTGCCAACTTTTTTTTTTCATTCCTTTAAAATCATACATGCCCATTAAGACAACCAAACAATCTATTTCACAGTTGTCAACTTGAAAATCTGGATCTACTGTCCCAGCTCAAAAGTACTGTAATGATTAAGAAATTAGTCTTTTTTTTTTTTTTTATTTTACTCAATGGCAATCTCCTTCCAAGGCAGAGTGACCCAAATAGAAAAACATGTTTGTCAATATTCACTTAAGTGCTATCTTTCTAAAAGTGTGCTGACATCACAATTAGACGACCCTGCAACTGCAATATCTCCACTCCTCCTTCAGAGTGCAGGTATGAAACTATGTAAAAAAATTAATGTGACTACAGTACAACGATGAAATCTAGGAGGCAGCATATATCAAAGGGAAACAAATTAGAATTTTGAAAAGAAATGGAATAAAAAAAAACTCGTAAGGGTTCTTAAATGGAGATATCGTAGGTTGAAGGTAGACACACTTGTTGGATGGTAACTATATATTGTCATCTGAGATGGTGAGGGATGGAGCCCGCCGCCTTGCCTTTTCTGCTGAATGGTCCTGCCGCCGAGTGAGAGCGGGGCAGGGGTATGAGCCTCCACATGTGCATCCCGTGACTCACACAAAAGCCACAGGCCTAAAAGGGGATCTCGTATCTAAAGCACATGGATGATACTAATTTTGCTATGCTATATAATACAGGAATACGGGGATCAGCAACTATGCTGACAGCTCGGTCATGTTACGTATGTCGTCCCGACATACACTACTATACTATAGGTGAACAGGCAGGCGGATCTGGGCTGATTCTATACAATAACAAATTCATATATAACTTAGAACAATGGATGGTACAACATGATTTGACGTAATGGGTGTTAACGTAATGATTTTAACGTAATGCATTACAACTATAAGAACAAATCATTATACAATATGGATGGAATTGATCGATCGATCTGTATTCATGCACTCAAAAACGGATTCTAAAGGAAATAAATATAAATAATACAAGGTGAAATTAACAGCAAAGGCATCTGTTGCGCACTCAGACCATTACTGTACTGTCAAATTCTCAGAATACGGAGGGAACGTGAAAAACGAAAATTTCTGACAACTGATAAACTAATGACAAAACCACACAGTTGATAATTTCATTCATCTCGACATCTAATTATGCAGGGTTTACACTTAAACCCAATTCTGCGAGGGAAAGGGTTTTTACATATGCAGAATGGTTATCTCTGGGAGGATTGAATTCCTCTGCAATGGCTAACACATGCCTTGACTGAGGACAGTCTGAACGAGTATCTACAAAAGATACAGCAAACAATCACTAGTGACTGTGGAATTACTAATTTGTCTGCTAGGAGAAACTCAACTCAACTATTCGATACATAATTTTTTGGCTCATTACAAAGTCACTAATGGGTGCTGGTGGCTTCATAGTAAGAATAAGATCTTCCTGGAGCAGGAATCGAATCACCAGAACACAAGGGATCGGTTCTTGGGCATTTTTGACATCCTCGACAGTAAATGGAGGATCTGCAGTAACTACACTAACTTTGTCGCGATAAAGCATCTGCGACTACATTCGATTTTGCCAGGTAAATGTTCAAAAGTGGGATTGAACTCTTGGATAGTCAAGGTCCATCTGCCTAACCTTCCAGTAGGCTGTTTGTCTGGAATAAGGTAACAGTTTCTTTCTTACTGGAGGAATAAAACAAACTCGGAGTGGATGATTCCCCCCCGGTTGAAAAATTAACGCTTAACACGCAATATGAGAAAAAGGGAGAACGAATCTACTATCTCAAAACTGCAAGCACAGGAGAAAAGAAATGAGAAACGGGAACAATGCTGATATTCAATCTGAGTCGCACACAGTGACACGAGGTATCAGCTATAAAGAAACTACACTTACAAATTAACATGTGAAATTACTCGTGAAATAACTTCTCAATGAACTGATTACTGTCAACTAGGATGGGACACCATCTGAAACACAGGAACAACAACAGACACTCTAGTGAGAACACTAGCTGTAACAGAGACGTCTTTCTGCAGACAGCATGTCACATCAACAAAGATGGCTTTAAACTATTTTTCAAGTAATCGTTTTCTGACAAGGCTTTCCCCTGTGGAGAAACTACTACTCGAACTAGCATCATTGCAGGGATAGCTGTGCACTCAAGGCAATCTGAGTGTCCCCGGACATTTGAGGCAAGGGAACACTATCCTGCAAGTCTGAAGGTGTAGGTGGAACACGGAGGGGAAATTTGACAAAATTACTAGTGCCTGACCGCTCGGCTACGTTAATAAGTAATTCACGGATCTATAGGAACTAATCTGAACTTCACATTTCGCAGCACTTTAACAAATCTCAGATACAAGTTGTGAGAAACAAAACACATTGCTCAAGGGCAGATATTGTTTTTTCCCAGTCAGAAAGGGGAATGTTGGTACTGTGGACTGTTTCCCATATTGACTTTGACTGGAATGATACACTAAGTGAACTTCAAAGTGACTGGGACATCTTCTCAGTGAAAATACTAAAGGGGCATAAGTCAAAAAAAAAAAAAAAAATAGAGAAAAAGACACAGTAAGTTTAAATGGAAAGAAATGCTTAACTATTCTGCATAAGTAATTAAAAATTGACAGGTTACACAGTAAGCAAAGAACTCACACAAGAAAAATATGCAACTGAAATGAACAACACTGAAAATGAAGAGAACTTGTACTTTGCTCAAATCTAATTTGCTCAACTTTTACTTAAATTGAATAAATGGCACAGTGAGTTTGTCTTTACTTTCAATGCAAAAAGGGAAATACAAAATAAAATGATAAAAGGACTCAATAAACTTGTGCAAAAATTTAAAAAAGACACACAATTCACTGAAATAAAAATAAAATGAACAGACAGAATAAAATACTATGCACAGAACAGAGCATAAGAAACTGCACTGTAATAAACTTAAACAATATATCAATTAACAATTGCTAATCAACAAGTACTTCATAAAATTTCTGCAAGGAAACTTTAATAGCAACACAATATTTGCACAAGAATTATTGCAAAATGAATCCAACGTGCAATAATAAAAATTATAACACACAAGAAAAGAAATATATCAAGGAATGAACACAACTCTTAACTGCACTCAAGCAACACTTAACAAGCAAAAGAACAATTTACTTTAAAAGGAAAACTTAAAATTGCACCGAGTGAATTTGTTCAATAAAACATGAAAAATAATAGGTGCAAAAAACACATAACAAAACAAGTTTGAACACTTACAGTGATGCAGAACACAACACATCAATATAACACAATACTGGGATTTTGCAAAGAAAAATTGGTGTGAAAAATTTTGTAAAAAAAATTATTTTTTTGCTTGCACAAAATAATTTGGGACTATTGTCTGGGGGAAATAAGACAAATTAGACACTGGCTAAATGGAAAGAATATGAACACAAGAATGTTCAACACACAGGGAACAAAAATAAAAATACACAAATACTGGGAAGAAAAAAAAAATAACAGCAACACTGAGTTGTGATGCCCGAACATGAGGTGAAAAAAATTACTGAAAAACTTCACTGGGAAAACTGAGAACACAAGGTGATTCTGAAGTGTAACACAAGTTTTTATACTGCTCATATGTTGCACACCAACAAAGGAAAAACACTAATACTTACTTTAAGTTTAAAAAAAAGACACACAACACAACGACATAAGATAATCACGAAAATTAACACTGAATTAAGGAGATTAAAAGAAATTAATGCAATCAGTACATGATAAAAACTGAGTCTGATCGAGAGTCACTGAATGTCACTAAGAAAAAAATCACTGGAAACATAGAAAAAAAAAATGTCTCAACACTCGCAAATGTCTCTAAAAAAAAATATTATCGCTGTAAAAACTTGAAGAATGAATTGATGGATTGTTTAATGTCTTGCTGCTGTCCTCTGCACAGATGATCGTAGAATTGCGCTTACATCGGCGATAGACAAACACAGGAGGCTTTATAAAGGTGGCGCAAACACACTAGCTCTTTACCCCCTATGTGGTCCTTAAAATATGGTGCTACAACCCTTAGCAGTGCACCAAAACCTGATGAAGTTTGGGGAGTGGGTAATGGCTGACTGTAGTTGGGGTTTTTGGTTAACAGGGCTGAGACCGGCAATGGTGAGACACACGTGATCGTGAGTGGCTGGGCTTATGGTTTGAAGTCGTAAGCCTCACTGAGAACACCCACACTGCCGCGAAGATAATTCTAAGCTGGCTGGCTTAAAATAAACCCACGAAATACTACAAACACCACAAGGATGAAAAAGAGCACTCAGAATGCTTGAGCTTGAATCACAAGTGATGAAGACTACTCACGTGGGTTGCTCGAGTACTGGGGTAAGACACCTGGGTTGTTTTGTTACTACGGCTTATCTTAACCTTTACACAGAAGGCTTGATAACTTCCACGATGAGCACAGCAGGGTGGAAGCCCGGGTTGGCAGGCAAAGGAATTGGATGGAGTAGCTAGCTGATGGGACTCCCCTTGTTCCGACTCCCCCCAAACCACAGACTGGAAACTGGCTATTTTTCAAACCGGTCAACCCCTCGGAGTGATCAAATAAGCGATAAACACTAACAGGAGACGACCAGTGAATATGTAAACGGTAGGAGCTTGGCGAGTAGTGCTTTAGTGCTGGCTGGGTGAACCTCGAGGCCTACGTGCACGAAGCCGTCTTGCGGTCGAAAATTTCTCCCGAAATCGCTGTAATCGTCAGATTACAGCCCCCCGTGCCACCATTTTCGTAAGGGTGCTTAAAGGAGATATCGAGGGTTTAAGGAAGACACCCTTTTGGATGGTACTAATATAGTCAGTCTGAGATGGTGAGGGATGGAGCCCGCCGCCTTGCCTGTCTGCTGAATGGTCTGCCGCCGAGTGAGAGCGGGGCAGAGGTATGAGCCTCCACATGTGCATCCCGTGACGTCACACAAAGCCACAGGCCTACAAGGGATCTCGTATCTAAAGCTCATGGATGATACTAATATGCTATGCTATATAATACAGGGAATACAGGGATCAGCAACTATGCTGACAATGAGGAGGTTTTTCACTTTATACGTAATGTTGTTCCCAAAGATTAGAAGTACAGGTAAAAAAAAACTGGAGTAATTTCAGTACTAGAGAAATAAAATGTCATACATTTTGTAGGTGTGGAGTTAATAAAAGTATTAGTCAGAGGGCTGAAGAGGGGTTTTGAAAGGGGGTTTGGTCATTTAGAAGAATGGATTAAAGTAGAATGACATGGAGGGAATTTAAATATGTAGGGGAAGGAAGGCAGGGTAGGAGTCGCCCTCAAAAAGGTTGGAAGGAAGGGGTAAGGAAGGTTTTTTGGGAGAGGGGCTTGGACTTCCAGCAGGCGTGCACGAGCGTATTTAATAGGAGTGAATGGAGACGAATGGTATTTGGGACCTGACAATCTGTTGGAGTTTGAGTAGGATAATATTTAGTGAACGGATTCAGGGAAACCGGTTATTTTTATATAGCCGGACTTGAGCCCTGGAAATGGGAAGTACAATGCCTGCACTCTAAAGGAGGGGTTTCGGGATATTAGCATTTTGGAGGGATATGTTGTGTATCTTTATACGTACATGCTTCTAAACTGTTGTGTTCTGGGCACCTCTGCAAAAACAGCGATTATGTGTGAGTGAGGTGAAAGTGTTGAATGATGATGAAAGTATTTTCTTTTTGGGGATTTTCTTTCTTTTTGGGTCACCCTGCCTTGGTGGGAGACGGCCGATTTGTTAAAAAAAAAAATTTTGAAGACAGAAATTGAAAGTGGATATCAGACTAGAAGGAGAGATTATGGAGGAAGTATGGGAGTGAACCTGTCAATGGATGGGTTTACAAAAGATGAAAAACCATAGAACTGATGAAGGGGTAAAAGGTGGGTGGTGCATTGAGGCATCTATCTGTGGAGACAAAGAACATTATCCATGGATGCAAAAAAAAGAGTATGTATGAGAGTACAGCAATACCAACACACACTTATATGGGTATGAAGCATAGTGGAGGGAAGGTGGGGTACAGGTCACCCTAAGAAAAGTTGGAGGAAAGGGGTAAAGGTGTGTGAGCAAAGGAGTTAGAAATCCAGCAGACGTGTGAGCATGTTACCTAGGAGTGGAGGTAAATGGTTTTTGGGTCTTGACGAGGTACTGGATGGTGAGTAAGGTAACATTTTGTAAAGGTATTCAGGAAAAACCAGTTAGCCAGACAAATTCTGGAGGTAAGAAGTAGTGCCTGCACTCTGAAGGCAGGGTGGAGAGATTTGCAGTTTGGAGGGGCATCTGAACTGGAGCATTTGCATACCTCTGGCACGATAGTGATAGAGTGAATGATGGTGAATGTTTCGGGTCACCCTACTCGAGGGGGAGACAGTGTGTTTAAAAAATGATAAGAGTAATTTATATATAGTGTACCATATTTCCGTAAGCAACTCAAGCTTCTAATACAAAAAAAGCCTATTATAATCTACTATGCTTACCTTTTCTGTAAAAGTTGTTCCTTCAGGAAATCTCTTCATATCAATACTTCGTCCAAAATCAATAAGCTTGAGGGAGGTTGGACAATTGGCAAAACTCTCAGCAGGTGTAGCAACCTCGTTATTGACGCGTGGAATGTTTCGTATGAGAAAATTATCAGGCTTCACATCAGCATGTATAATACTACAGCTGTGTAGTGCTTCTAGGATGGTTAGTACTTCCACCATGAAGTACATTGCCATTTCTTCAGGCATGGAACTGCCTATAGATTTGTATCTAAAAAAAAAAAAAAAAAAAAAAAAAAAAAAAAAAAAAAAAAAAAAAAAAAAAAAAAAAAAAAATTAATTAATTAATATGCAACACACAGCACTTCAAAAATACTCAGACTAAAAACTTCTTTCAACAAACTGGCCATATTCCACCAAGGTAGGGTGGCCCAAAAGAAAAAAACAAAATACTATTTGCCTTTTAAATTTAGTAATGTATACAGGAGAAGGGGTTACTAGCCCCCTTGCTCCTGGCATTTTAGTTACCTCTGAAGACGTGTATGGCTTAAAGAGGAAGGATTCTTCTCCACTTCCTCGGTGAGTACAATCTAAATATATTGGAGGAAAGCCAGATTCTCAAGAATTTGTTCGTAATCCCGGATTTCAGAATTCTTTTTTATTGCTATCCCTTAATTAAGCCGTAAATGGTCCAAACGTATATATACGTTTTTTCAACATCTGAATGTAAAAAAAGTAGATCTTTTTGTTTTTTTACATTTGAAAATGTGTAAAAAAACTTTGATCTACTTTTTTTTGTTATATTTGAAAACATTTAAAAAAAAGTAGATCTATTTTTGTAGCATTACACATGTGAACATAGATCTGCTTGGACTGTTTACGGGTTAAAATTAATTTTAGTACTAATAGTTTTTTGTCTAGTAAAATTAATTTTAATTAAGGGGTAGCAATAAAAAAAAATCTGAAATCTGGGATTATACAAACAAATCCTTGAGAATCTGGCTTTCCTCCAATATATTTAGATTGTACTCCACGAGGAAGTGAAGAAGAATTCTTCCTCTTTAAGCCATACACGTCTTCAGAGGTAACTAAAATGCTGGGAGCAAGGGGCTAGTAACCCCTTCTCCCGTATACATTACTAAAGGTAAAAAGATACTCATTTTTCTTTTTGGGTCACCCTGCCTTGGTGGGATGCAGCTAGTTTGTCGAAAGAAGAAAAAGATAAACTACTTTACATTTCTTCTTTTCTGGGTCACCCTGCCTCGGTGGGACACGGCCAGTGTTAAAAAATGAAAAATGTAGACTGCAAATTTCTGATGTTTAAGTACTTTACAGTAGTTTCAATAATAACCCCCTACAAAAAAAAATGGGGGAAGGGGGGGGTGAACAACCATATACAATAGGGCTCCACTTATACGGCAGATTAGGTGCCAGGCTACCACCAGAAAGCAGGATGCCATTTTTTCTACCTATAAATTCATATAAATGCCAGGTAAGTTTACACTAACATATTTTAAATAATCAATAGAATTAGGCATTAAAAATAATAAAAAGTAAAATACACACACAGTACACTCATTACTTACCTTAAACTATTTGTAGTCCAAATGCAGGGTGAGAGGCGAGTAGTATTTATTATAAGAAGTCAGGCGTGGGAGGTATGGTAGCCAGCGACGCCACCCCACCCACATGGAATATACATGTACTATGACATTTAAGGTGTCCCAGAGTGATGGAATGCATATACAGTTCACTCATTACTTTAAAATATTTTTAGTCTTAATGTAGGGTGAGAGGCGAGTAAACGAGATTTAACAAATAAACGAGAGAGAGAGAGAGAGAGAGAGAGAGAGAGAACGAGTAAATGTGAGAGGACAGAGACGCAGAGTATGTAAACAGACGAATGCATCTGGTTTTGGTTCATACGTGTTTGTATTATACCATAATACAAACACTTTACATTGTGTACAAGTTGTCTCCACATTGGTACAGTAGAAAAAATAAAAAGCAACACTCCCATTCTCATGTAACACCATTTTCAGAAGAAATGATGCTCTGAGTGAAGGCAGATGAAAGGAATAATTTTCTACAGTTACCCCCCAGTAATATTGTGTACACATTTTCTTTGGTGTTGAACTATAGAAAACGTTATTCTTTCTGACGCTCCGACAAGATTTTACGTTAATTTATTCTATGGGATGTATTTATCATGTTTATATGTTACGTAGCATGTTCATTATATAACTTTGAAAAAATATCATAGATGGTTTAATGAAAATAAATATGTGAAAAGTGGGTTATGGTAATTGCTTATGCATTTGGAGAAGAGGTGTAGAAGAGAGACAGATTTTGGGAAATGTTGAGTGAGTGCATGGGGAGTTTTGAACCTATTGAGAGTACTTGTGGTTGGGATCTCATTGCTAAAGTGGGATAAAATGTTGTGGAGGGAGTAGTAGGTAAATTTGGGGTGCCAGGGGTAAATGAAAATGGGGAGCCTTTAATTGAGCGATGTGTAGAAAAAGGTTTGGTAATAAGTAATACATTTTATGAAAAAGAGGATAAATAAGCATACAAGGTATGATATAGTGCATAATGAAAGTAGTTTGTTAGATTATGTATTGGTGGATAAAAGGTTGATGGGTAGGCTTCAGGATGTACATGTTTATAGAGGGGCAACTGATATATTGGATCACCATTTAGTCGTAGCTACACTTTGAGTAAGAGGTAGATGGGACAAAAGGAAAATAGGAACAGCAAGTAAGAGAGGTGAAAGTGCATAAACTAAGGGAGGAGAAAGTTAGGGTGAGATATAAGCAACTATTGCCAAAAAGGTGAGCTAGTAGAGCAAGATAAACAAGTTAAGAAAACCAGGGAACGAATGGATTTGTCAGTTAAAAACAGAGTAGGGGGGTTAGTAGATGGTGGGAATATTTTGAGGAACTTTTAAATGTCAATGAAGAAAGGGAGGCAAAAATTTCATGCACTGGCCAGGGAAGTAAACATCTTTTAGGAGTGAAGAGGAGCAGGATGTGAGTGTGGGGGAGGTGCGTGAGGCATTATGTAGACAAAGGGGGTAAAAAACAGCTGGAACTGATGGGATTATGACAGAAATGTTTAAAAACAGGGGGATTATAGTGTGTAAGTAGTTGGTATTTTTGTTAATTTATGTATGAAAGGGGGGGGAAAGGTACCCAGGGCTGGCAGAGCATGATAATTCTTAATACGGGGGAAGGAGGACAAGAGAAATTTTAAAAATTTTAGGTTAGTAAGTTTTACTAAGTATAAACCAGGAAGTGTATGGGTAGGGTTATTACTGAGAGAATTAGAGGTAAGAGAGTAGGATTGCAGATGAACAAGGAGGCTTTAGAGTGGGTAGGGGATGTGTAGATCAAGTGTTTAAACATTGAAACATATATAAAGGTATGGAAGTTTTCATTGCATTTATGGATTTAGAAAAGGCATATGATAGAGTGGACAGGGGAGCAATGTGGCAGATGTTGCAAGTGTATGGAATACACTTGCAACATCTGCCACAATGTTTCTAAACCGTTGTATCTGGGCACCTCTGCAAAGCAGTGATTATGTATGAGTGAGGTGAAAGTATTGAATGATGATGAAAGTATTTTCTTTCTGGGGATTTTCTTTCTTTTTGGATCACCCTGCCTCAGTGGGAGACAGCTGTTAAAAAAAAAAATGTATATTAACATAATATACAACATTTAAAGTGCCTCAGTGATTATTACAGAGTATTATTATTATTACTATTCAATATTTGGGAGGGGGGAACGTGTCGCGTGATGGGTCTATGAAAGATGAGGTGAATCATAGAATTGATGAGGGAAAAAGAGTGAGTGGGCCTTAGGATCGTGGAGACAAAGAACTTTGTCCTTGGAGGCAAAAGGGGGAATGTATGAGAGTATAGTTTTAAACCAACGCTCTTATATGGGTGTGAAGCGTGGGTGATGAATGTTTGAAAGCGAGGAGAAGGCTGGGGGCAGTGGAGATGTCATGTCTGAGGGCAATGTGTGGTGTGAATATAATGCAGAGAATTCGTAGTTTGGAAGTTAGGAGGAGGTGCGGGATTACCAAAACTGTTGTCCAGAGGGCTGAGGAAGGTTTGTTGAGGTGGTTGGGACATGTAGAGAGAATGGAGCGAAACAGAATGACTTCAAGAGTGTATCAGTCTGTAGTGGAAGGAAGGCGGGGTAGGGGTCGGCCTGGGAAAGGGGTTTGGGAGGGAGGGGGTAAAGGAGGTTTTGTGTGCGAGGGGCTTGGACTTTCCAGCAGGCATGCGTGAGCGTGTTTGATAGGAGTGAAGGGAAAGACAAATGGTTTTTAATACTTGACGTGCTTTTTGGAGTGTGAGCAAAGTAACATTTATGAAGGGATTCAGGGAAACCGGCAGGCCGGACTTGAGTCCTGGAGATGGAAGTACAGTGCCGGGCACTCTGAAGGAGGGGTGTTAATGTTGCATTTTAAAAAACTGTAGTGTAAAGCACCCTTCTGGCAAGACAGTGATGGAGTGAATGAATGGTAAAAGTTTTTCTTTTTCGGGCCACCCTGCCTTGGTGGGAATCGGCCGGTGTGATAATAAATAAATAAATATAAATAATTATTAATTTGGCATCCTCGAGACATATGACACACTTAGTAATTTTAATGTGTATCTGCACGCCAACACAGTGTGTAAGTTTACTTAGGTACAGGTACACACAAGTTTCCAGACATAATGAGAGACATGGAGCTCACAGAGAATGTAAACAAATTGGGCGAGGCGGGGTCACAGTATTAGGGTGAGGGGAGCTGTAAGGGAGTTTTAGTCAATAACGTAATTTGAAATGTCTGTATTAGCGGAATGCCATAAAGCGGGGCCTACTGTAAATTCCTTCTTCCTATGTATGCTCTTTTCTCCTCTGGTTAGTGTTGATGAACACAAGAAAAGGTGATCTGTGTTGTACACAGCTATGCCAGTATATTTCTTGGAAAGTGACTCCTTATCCCAAAGAGGGCCACCTATCTCACCTGAGCATAAGCCTCTCAACTCCACCATGATAAGACCCATCATTGGAAAAAAATTATGTTTAGAGGGATGGAAGTTTTAAGGTTTTCTAACATTGTTGCCACTGAAAAATGGAATTTTAGGAGGATAAACTATCAGAGCTATGGAGAGGTAGAAGTTTGCTTCAATGAGCTCAGTAATTCAAATACTCAGTAAAAAAAAACTATCCTTCATTACCAAATTCGAGACTTTGTGGATTCTGTCCCCATATTTCTAAAGTTTGTTAAATCAAAACAATTTAATTTGGTAAAGGGAAAAAAATTCAACTTAAATGTATTTAGGCTTTTTTTTTTTTTTTTTAAACACCCCAGCTGTTTTACCACCGAAGCAGGGTGACCCAAAAAGGAAAAACACTTTCACCATCATTCAACACTTTCATTACATTAACTTGAAATGTAAAAACTATCTTCAGTGAGAAGATAACTTTCTCCAGCTGGATTTACTAGTGAAATTTACATCTTACAATATTTTACTATACAGCATTGATTCCTTGAGGTGGGAAGTACTGTACAGTGTCTACTCTGGTAAAATGGTAAGGATACAACAGTGTGGAGGCTCATTTCAGTTGAGATGTCTGTGCACTTCTGGCACAGCAGCTGTTAAATGAAGGGGAAAACCAGTGTGTTTTTTTTTCCTTTCTCAGGTCACCCTACCTTGCTGTGAGATAGATGGTGTGGTGTGAATAAAAAAACGTAAGGGTTTTTAATAGGCAATTTTTCTATTAAATCCTGTAGAAAAATTTTCTTCACTACTCCTTCATTACCAGGGTAAAAACTATGAAATGAACAAGACGACGATATCCAGGATAGTATATAAAATATAGTCCTAGTATATAAAATATAATCCTTTGGGTGATCCAGTGCTGAACTCTGCTTTAAAATTTTATAGAACACTTTTTTGAATGCAGATTTTTTTTTTTTCCCAACAAGATATTTCAACAATATTAAATATTTTAACATAAAATGCTCATTCAGATCTACAAAGCAGATCAATGCCTGTACAGGTAATGTAGGTTTTCCTTTATTTTTTTTTAGCCTAGGACAAATTTTTAAGTCACCAGATATTTCTGATATGACTAAAAATGAAGTATTCAACACTGTTTTCAGAGTGGTCTTGTTATAGCCTGCAAAAAGTTTTAACGTTTTTTTTAATCCACATGATAAATGATAAAATTACACATTAGCAACAAAAAGTAAAGTTGAAAACTACATACCCATTAACAGCATCTAGTAGAGTTCCGAATTTATGATACCGATTTGCAAGAACTGATCCATTAGAGAAGAAATATCCCCTGTTGATCCTCATGACAGAGTCAAGAATATTTTTGCATGGGCATGCAATTTGAGACGCTGTCTTAGTTCATGGCATATGTAGAATTCCCAAGGACTAGCTGGTTTCTGCACCTTCAGAATAACCTAATCAAAAAAGAAGAATTTGATACATAACTTCAAACTCGTGTAGTTCAAAATAGGGCGGATATCACATGCCCTGCAATGGAAAATTCACTAGGTGATTAAAGACAGATTAAGAGTTGAAGAATTAGACAATTCACCATCCAGTGGCGAAATTTGCATTGATAACGCCACTGGATGGCAAGTCTACAAATAAAGATGCCCAGGTATTGCACATGTCTAATTCTTCATCTTGTTGGCACTGTACACCATTTATGTATAGATTAAGAGTTAGTCCTATTTCTTTCATATGATCTGGAACAAATCAGAGGTAACATGCACACAAGGAGATCATTAGTCGCAGGGAAGCATTAAAGCCACAGAAATCATTCAGAACCTAGGGGATGGGAGGCAACTGGATTCAATTCAAGCGAGGGAAAGGAGAGCTTCAATTTCCTAGATCAAGCACCCATCACCAACAAGGACAAGGAGAGAAAATTGATATTTTTTTTTTTTAACACATCGGCCATCTTCCACAGAGGCAGGGTGACCCATAAAAGAAAAATACTTTCACCATCATTCACATATAATCAAGTCTTAGCAGAGGCACTCAGATAAAACAGATATCATTCTAAACAGCCAATATCCCAAACCCCTCCTTTAGTGCAAGCATTGTACTTCCCATCTCCAGAACTCAAGTCTGGCTAACCAGTTTCCCTGTACCTCTACAAAATATTACCTTGCTCACACTCCAACAGCTCATCAGGTCCCAAATAACCATTCAATCCTATCTAACATGCTCAAACATGCCTACTGTATTTCCAAAATCTCTTACCCCTCCCTCCATCCTTTCCTAGGACAACCCATTATCCTTCCTTCACTCTATTACAGATTTATACACCAAGTCATCCTCTTTAGCTCAATCCTCTCTAAATGACCAATTGGAAATTATATGGCTAAAATAAGAATGATAAATAATAGAATTAAGTAAAACAATGACAGTGGAACATGTCCACAAATAAGACAACTAGGATATTTCTGACCTTCCTAGCAAAGTAAAATGGGTAATTATAAACAATATTGCCAACGAAATTTTAAAATACATGTAGTAAAGAAAAACAATATTGAAATATTTAAATTAACCACTTTTCTATACCTTCTGGAAACTAAAAAAAGGAAATTTTTATTAATACGTATATGCTTCTAAACTGTTGTGTTCTGAGCACCTCTGCAAAAACAGTGATTATGTGTGAGTGAGGTGAAAGTGTTGATCGATGATGAAAGTATTTTCTTTTTGGGGATTTTCTTTCTTTTTGGGTCACTCTGCCTCGGTGGGAGAACGGCCGACTTGTTAATAAAAAAAAATTAAAAAAATACTACTTAAGAAAAGAGCATACCATTATGCACAGAAATTACCTATGCATTCTCTGCATACCTGCACTTCTCATCTTCCTCATCATCATCAGTGGCTAACATTGTGACATTTAATGGATCCAATGTTGATGCCTGGAACACTCTTGCATAAGCTCCCTCACCTCTGATACGCGAACATGGAACATCTCACTTCCCAAAGTAACCTAGGAACATAAATCTAATATTTTACAACATAATTTTAGAACACAACATTTTTTACTTACTATTAAGTTCTGGACAGCTGCTTTTTTCAGAAGCAAGTGATCTTTAAGAATATCAACTTGTATTAACCCTTTGACTGTTGCAAGCCCCTTTCCAAAACTCATTCTATGTTGAAAAATTTTTTGGAAAAAAACAAAAAATTCTTGTGAAATGATAGAGAATCTTTTCCAAATGGTAATGACACCAAAAGTACGAAATTGGGTCGAAAACTCACAGAATTATGCTCCCACGAAGTTAGCGGCCTCGGGGACATATATGCATCGGCGATTTCTTTGACTGAGCCCTGTTTTCGGCCAATTCCATTGTTCCAGTTGACCAAACTCGTAGCTATTTCTCCATTTTTTTTCTTTTCATTTTGAGTTAAAAGAAACCGTCCATTTACCGATTTGAACTACCCAATAAAGTGGTCAGAAATTGGAAATTTTTGGCCAATTTCACGTAAATTAAAAAAGATGCCAATTTCAAATGGGTCCAGAATAAACAATGTAGACATTCTTGACACTAAAATAAACATATCCTCCGTTTATTAGTTATGTCTCTAGGCCCCCTCTATTACTATTGCTTTCCATTTGATTTTTTTTCTCGTACAAAAAATACAAAATTTATGTTATGCAGACTACTGCATTGTTGTAAAAATGGTATAAATAATATCAGTGCACTAGTGAAAGAATGTTAGACTCCTCAGTTGACGTGTTTGGATGTGTGGTGTGATTTGCTCACTCATGAACATTGGTAAAAATCGAACATTTCCGCTACTTTGAGCTCAATTTCAAGGTCGTTTTCATTGTGAAACTAATCAAAATCATCTATATTTCTGTAATTGTTTTCCATTTTATCATGCAAGACCATGAAAACGAGAATACAATGATAAATACTATACAAAAATACACCTCCAAGTAGGAGTTTTAATTAAAAAAATAAAAAGCGGTCAGTTTTTTTTTCTCATTACACACTGCGTGCTGCAGGATTTTTTTTTTTATGTGGTGCACACTGACCACACAAAACCCATTCTCTCACATGTGGGCCTACCAGTTTTTTTCCTGCTTGATTTGAAGCCGCTAGAATTTATGCGTATTAATATGTCCGAAACACTGGCTCTAAGACGTATATATATATATATATGACCAAAACAGTCAAAGGGTTAAGGCCCAAATAAAAAATCCCCTCATCACCCCAAATTAACCAACAAACCTTATCGTACCACTACCAGTTTCCTTAACAGCTACACTATTGTGCTGATGAATGCTCATCCACTTACTACTTCCAAATTAGGATGCCCATTTTTTTTCACCATTTTAAATAGTATTAGATTGTAATACAGTACATCATACTGAAAATTGTTCTACTGTAATACTAAATTTCATTGTTTTAAATTTTTTACTTTGTAATACTTAATCTTCATTAACTAATTCAATTGTGTAAAAAGTCTCTACTAGACTTGTCAAAACCAGTAGCATCACCTAATATAATATTAAATTCTCCTGTACTCACTAACTCGTCTAATGACCATATGAACTATGTATTTTTGGGCCTTATTATTCTTAATTTAATCTTTAAGTCTACCCAAATGCTTTTGGCATGTACACCCAAACTATACTATATTCCTCTGTACAACCATGTAATTTGTCAAAATAAAAAATCTAAATTTAAAACTAGGAGAGAGACTAAATTAGTGAAGACTTGGAATGTAAACTTAACCCAATGTTAAAAAAAAAAAAAAAAATGCATTAACCCTTTGACTGTCCGGCCGTATATATATTTTTTTTAAACGAGGTGCCGTGTTTGACGTATATATACTCAAATTTTCTAGCGGGCTTAAATCAAAGCAGGAGAAAGCTGGTAGGGCCACATGTGAGGAATGGGTCTGTGTGGTCAGGGGTGCCCCATATAAAAAAAATCCTGGAGCACGCAGTGCAAAATGAGAAAAAAAAAACTCCGACCATTTATTTTAATTAAAATGCCGACTTTGGGGTCTATTTTCGTATAGTATTTATGGTTGTATTCCTCGTTTCTGGTCTCATTTGATAGAATGGAAAACATATTACAGAAATAGAGGTGTTTTTGATTGATTTTACTATAAAAAGAACCTAGAATATGGAGCTCAAAGTAGGGGAAATTTTTTGATTTTTGCCAATGTTCAAAAGTAAACAAATGATGCCATTGCCCAAATTTAAATGCCCAAACTAGCCATTCTAATATGCAGTCATGAATGGGTTGATGTTATTTATACAATTTTTTACAGCATTGCAGTAGTCTGCTAATAGTAAGTCTAATATTTTTTGTTTGAAAAAATTCAAAATAGAAAGCAAGAGAAATATCAGAGGGGCCTGGAGACGTGACTGATGAACAAAGAAAACGTTATTTTAGAGCCGGGAATGTCTGCTTGTTCATTCTGGACCTTATTTTGAAATTGTCATATTTTTTAGTTTCGTGAAATTGGCCAAACTGGAAATTTCTGACCACATTATTAGGTAGTTGAAATCATTAAATGGCAGTTTCTTGTACTCAATCGATAGAAAAAATAAAGTTCTAAAGAAATAGCTTGAGTTTGGGCGACTGGAACAATGGAATTAGCCGAAAAAAGGGCAAAGTGGGCGAAATCGCCGATTTGTAAACAGCCCGAGGTCGCTAACTTCGCGAGGCATAATTCCGTCAGTTTTCCATCAAATTTCGTTTTTTTTGGTGTCATTACAATCGGGAAAGATTCTCTATCATTTCAAAAGAAAATAAATTTTTTTTTTTTTTAAATTTTTGCGACACCAGGAGACACCTCAGGATTGGGGGTTGCGACAGTCAAAGGGTTAAATGATAAAAAATTTACATCAAAGGGTGTATCTATTACCTTACCTGAATATTGGTTTGAAAGAGAGGCAGAGCACCTGGGAGGCCAAAACCCACCACGTGCTTCAACTGGTTCTCCAAACTTGAAAGAATACTTTGTAATACTTCTTCAGCAAAGGGGTTTATTTTATCTCGGAGACTAGGTTTACCACTCTGAAAGTAGATTTGCTATAAATTTAAAATTGGTTTGCATATTCAGTAAGATACAGACATTTTGAAAAAATGAAAATATCAAATATCGTGAGTGTCATACATCCACTTTGATCTCTGCTTCACAAAAATTATCTTCATTGTTTGTTTTCAAACAATATGGGTAAAAAAAAATTTCCAAATTGTATCTTGCTTCTACAACAGACTTATTTTTTTAGACTGTAGCATTTCAAGTTTTAAGAGGGAGCATTACACCAAGTAACACAGTTAATGTTTTCTTATGAATTCAATTTTTCCACTCTAGATGGACCAGAGATTAAAAGGATATGCTAGGATAAAAAGAACAGGGAAAAAAAAATTAATGAAGCCATTTCTCCTTATGCATTAGTCGAGTTTTTAACGTACTACGAAGTTGAGATTACTTTTTTAATGATGCCAATTACAGGAAATAATTTTTATCAAAATCTTCAGCATGAGAAGGAGGATTTTTTAAAACACACAAAGTTTTTACTACTGGATAAATATAACATACTCTTTATATGATTATACAAAGTTTTTATCATATATGATTATACAAAGTATTATCATATATGATTATACAAAGTATTATCATATATGATTATACAAAGTATTATCATATATGATTTAAAAACAAGGTATTTTTCATATAAATTGTTGTACCAAACTAGCCATATCACAACCCTCAAAGATGGTTCATGTTAACACTGGTTACGAATTCAAGCATTGTAATGCTGTAAAAAAATATTAAAATGTTAGATATTCCAACTATAAACCTATATGGGCCACAGTGCTTGAGGGAAAGAGAAGTAATCAAGTTGGAGCCAAAGGGGTGGGTAATCCAATTCTTTGGAACAAGAGCCCTTCACCAGCATCAAGGCACTTGTTTCCCTTTAAAGGAAAATGTAAAACACAAAGTTTAGGTAAAGCCAGTTGTATGAGCAGCTACAATTAGGTACACCATAAAATTTCTGGATAGAAGATTTCCCAATAGACCCTTGTTTTCCTGAAAAGACAGGAATGAAATGGTTTCTCCCTTTCCTCAGTAAAATGTTCTTATTTATTAAACATTTTTTCTAATGTATAAAATATTATGGTTTCAGAATTTGTTTTTTTTATTTCTATGGGTGTTTCAGAGTGACCAAAGGACAAACCATTTGCCATTATTCATTCAATTGCTGTCTTGTTAGATAACCCTACAACTGCAACTGCAACAGCTCCACCCCTTCGTAAGAGTGCAGGCACTGTTTCCTATCCCCGGTATTCAAAATCCAGCAAATTGGTTTTTCCCCGAAAAACCTTTCAGGCTCGGGACCCCAAACCAAACCCCTTAAAACCATCTCTCTCCTTTTAGACCCTTAGCTTTAAATTTTTA
>NC_069466.1:30412904-30442955 GCF_026875155.1 Cherax quadricarinatus | reverse complement strand
GGGTCGCCCTCCCCCGTTTCCCCCTCAATTCATTCCTCAAGCCCCGTCAGGAAGGTCATTTTCCTTCAGTTTTCCTGCAGTAGTTTCCTTACTGTTCCTCACACCTTGTCCTCTCTACACCCTCATCGTCCTCTCCTCTGTGAACGGAAACACTACCCGTCCACAGCTGACTCCCTCCTCCATGTGTCAACTCCCTGATTCACTTTCCGAGAGAAATTTCATCATGGTGATGTAGTTTATGTACTCGTATCTGTACATATTCGTTTTATGTTATCAATGTTTTCTTGTCCTGTTTCATGACTCGTGGAGTCTTCCTGCTGCCACACCCCCTACATGTGAACTTGACTTTTGCCTCTTCTCCTTAGGTACCTTTCCTGTGCTTTCACTATTAATGTACTCTGTCTTTTTGAGTAACTTCTTTTGACAAGGAAGGCCTACAACATTAGTCTACATTATTCATTTTACACTCTCACTGACGATCCACCCTTCCCCACTACATTTCCGCAATCATGTTCGTTAACAGTTAAGTTGTCGTAGGTTTGTTCTTCCTCGTATCTTCCTTTGCTGATAGTTTATCTTGTGGCATTCATTAAATAGGGTGCCCTGACCTAATGACCTTATAGGTCGATGGTCGGTAAGCCCAACAAAGAAGGGAGGAGATGGTGCCAGTGAATGAGGCGAGGCGTTGTAGCAGAAACAAAGGTGAGTTGTGAAACAATAATGGTATTAGTACTACCAAGTTGATTACCAACAACAGTAATATTAACACTGACAACAACAGTCGTTGTCAGTGCTTGTTACTTGCACCACAGGTACTGTCGTCGTCAGTAATTGTTACTTGCACCACAGGTACTGTCGTCGTCAGTAACTGTTACTTGCACCACAGGTACTGTCGTCGTCAGTAATTGTTACTTGCATCACAGATACTGTCGTCGTCAGTAACTGTTACTTGTACCACAGGCACTGCCGTGGCCAGTACCTCCTTACTACCTGGCGTCCACATACACACACACAAGCCAGCCTCTCTCAACCCTTCCGGGGATCGTTATCAGGTTCGTCTCTCTCGCTGTTATTATCTTTGGTTGGAGGACAGAGTAATCAGGGAAGATAATACGGTTGATAAAGTTAACGTAATCATCTGTAACTGGATTACAGACTAACTACATGTGTCAACCTAGTTATCATTCGTTTTTCTCGTTTCAACATCGGCTCTATCAGAGGGACAAGATACTCTTTTTTTTCCTCTCTAATTTGGCCCTTGAAAAAGGTAGTTTGACGTCAGTATTCCTAATGAGAGGAATTCTGACTACCTATCTTTCGGATCAGAGATGACTACCACTCTTTCCCAATAATAATAGGTCTATATCACTCGCTGCACTATCCAAAAAAAGGTATCCCCGTACTGCATACCCTCGGTCCCCTTACATGGCAATGCAGGAGATAGGAATAGTGCAGTGAGTGGCATAAGATTCTTATACAGTCAAATAAAAGCACTGATGATTTGAAACGAATCAGAATAGGTATTTGCAAGTTATCTCATGGACACTAATATCCAATTTCTCCAATAAAACTGACAAATTAGGGCATTCACAGCTCTCTTAAGAAACACCAACTTTGAAGCGCAGGCTCTGACAAGCATTCTGTTGTTATCTGAGGCCTCCTAGATCCTATAATACATCGGTCGAGTACCGGGGCGAGGGGGGCGTTGACTCCCCTGGGACACCCTCCAGGTAGACTCAGGTCTTGTTATAGGGAATACGCTCACTCTATCTTAAAAATGTTTCTGGCCAGGAAATAAGTCGCTAACATTACTTAAGGGTTCCAGTAAACTTTGAAAATTAATAAGACTTAACTGCCAGTTTGTTAATATTCTGGAATTCTTTTTTGCATTTTTTATTTAAGTGCTTTACAATTCTGAGAAAAAAATATGATTTTTTTTTTTTTTTTTTTTTGGGAGGTCAGGGGGGGGGGGGTAGGGAAAGGGAAAGTACAGTAAAGTACATCCAATTAAAAAATAAACTAGGATAATTAGCATGTACAAATCTTAAATTCAATATAAAAATGTTTAATGGTAAGATCTCCAGTTATCACATGCATTCCAACTTGCTTGAGAGTCGTTGGTAATACCCCTGCCCGGATATTTTCCAGTTGGTGACCTGGCCTTGGCTCCCTAATCTCGGGGAGGGGTTTGACTAATGTCCTTCCCATAGGAAGAGATACAAGTACCTCTTCATTGTCTTGGACCAATTGTCCCCAGGCCTAGCCTCATTCTTTGCCCTCACAGGGCTCATAGGGTATAGTAGTTACATAGCAGCAGACAATGTCAGGAGGTGCAAAGGCAGCAAGCACTACAGAATCCTTTTGGATCCATACCCCAGCTTTGGGTTGCAGTTCGAGCGCTGGGGAAGCTCAGGAATGCCTCTTGTTGTGTGTGCTGACTGCAGCTTCTTCATTTGTCCATTGCGAATTCCTAAATTCCAACAATTCCTAGTTTAATAAAAAGAAATATTGCATTCACAAATTACCCAGCACAGAACTAAACTTGGCGCGGGAAGTACCACCCTGGCCTTTATTAAGGTTCTCAGGACATTAATAATTAAAGCCCATTCAAAATAGGTTAAACTGTATATTGAAAAGTGATATAATGGAATAAAAAATCACATTATTACATAAAACTGGAGATGTTCATTGTACACTTAAAATTTCACTTCTCCCTCATCATCAAATTGAGGCGCCTTTTCAACGTTGAAGCTAGTCACTGAAGTTTTAAAATTATCCAGCCTTCCAAAGAAATGCTGGGGGAATAAATGCAATAACTTTGGTCATAAGGCCACAAGAACTGCTAGTTTGTTTTGGAAGTTTTCTCCTTGTTGGACAACTGGGACCTCTTCAAGGGGGTATCTTGGGCACGGTTGGAAGAGGGCTTTGGTCTGAGGAATTAGGACCTTTTGGTTCTCCTTCTCAGACCAAAACCTAATTACCCCCAATATCCCTTCCCTACCCATCCTCCCCATTCCCCCCTTTCCCTTACTTCCCCCCCCTCCATCCCTCCCCTTGCCCTGTCCAGTTTGTGGCCTCTGAGGTCCTCCCCTCTTTGACATTACTGTGTCAGGCTAGGGGGAAGAAGGGCTGCCCAAGGTTCCATCCCAGATTTTCAGGAGAGGAGCGGGGTGTCCATCATGTGTGGGTTGTTTCTCCAGAGGTTGTGTCGGTTTGGGAGGTGGCAGTCAAAAGGAGGTAGGCTTTGTGGCTTGATTCCCATCAATTACAAACCAGGGCCAACACGGGTTTTAGAAGCACGGTCGCTCCTGCTGTCCCCAGACTACCGGACTACTATGAAAAGGTCTGGATGCTGTAGAGGATAACAAATTACAGATGTAGTTTACACAGCACTTTGCAAAAAGCTTTCGACTGGTTGCTAATGATAAATTGTGAAATGATGTATCTTGCTTTATATTAGATCATTTGCGTTGATTATGCTGCGCACTACTTGCCTCTTGTGTCCTGACTGGAAGCTTGGAGGGCTGGAAAAACTGCAGAACGAAGCAATGAGGATCATACTAGGATGCCCTCGTACTGCCAAAATTTTTAATATGCAAAAAGAACTTGATATTCCAAGCATCAGCGATCGTTGTTACGAAGAAATATCCTTAATTGGGGTTAATATGCTCAGGCATGCTCATTCAAACCCTGCACCGAATGAGCCTCCAAACTTTCCTCTGCATGGTGAACACTCCTCCAGATATGGATCGATAAAAAAAGACTGGAACCGACCTCACATGGAATCAGATACATGATCTCGTCTAGTAAGGGGCAACGCGGGCACTTCTCCCGCTCCATGGAATTATTACCCCATTCCCAACTACCATTCCTCATTTCCCCCCACAACTAACTTCTTAAATCCCAACCAAAACTTCGCTTGAAGCCAAACATGAGGCCTTAAGCTGTATTAATACTTAGTCACACAGCACACACTCTCGCAAAGTATTCGTTGATGGTTCTGTTCCCAATCACTGGTGCAGCTGGTGGTAGTGCTGCTGTTGTCGTACGAGTGATGGCTCTCTTAAAGAAAAATTGTGAGCACGCATCATTAAATTTGGGCCTTCTACCCTTCAGACAGAACTGTTTGCCATTACTCCTTGCACTGAAATGCATTATGTATCAAAGATTGGACAGTTTTTTAATTGTAACGGATTCTCTGTCATCCGTTAAACTGCTCTCAACTCTTAAGCATAAAGTGTGGCATGCTTGTGTCAGAAGCCAGACACAGGTATGGTAGGATTGTGGACAGTGGAGTCAGAGGCACATGCTCATGCTGTGGATTCCATCTACATTGGTCTCAGCTGCTGACTAGAACTGATAAATTGGCTCTAAGCTGTATGCTTTCAAAGTGGGAGTAGATTTACTATCTTGGTTGTCAGGTTGTGTTTGAGAAACAATAATACGAAAAGAAACTTCAGCTGAATTTTATGGACTTAGGCCTCTGGGAGATTGTCAACCAGTGAGTCCATCTATCATCATTCTAGCATGCAGGATGGAGCCACATGTCTATGGTGCATCCAACAAAATAAGCAAGACTTCTTGGGGATGTCACTACCGCCCTGGCTCCGGCTGGTTACAAGTATTCTTTGGCAGGTTAAATCACACACCAGATGTAGACCATACGAAATTGTAAAACTTTGCAGATGGATTATTGTCCACACCTTGCGGTCATTATGTACTTGGAGTGTGATAAATTAAATGAAATTTAGAAAAATCTCACTCGAAGTGACAGACATGGCTCTAAGTATTTTATCCACAGTGGTATATTTACAGACCATTCTTGGAGAAATACCCTGACTTTGCTGGCTGTAATAAAGCATTACCTCATATGTGCATGTGTGTGTGTGTGTGTGGGTGTTGTGTGTGTGTGTTGGTGTTGGAGTGTGTGAGTGTGTGTGTGTGTGTGTGTGGGTGTGTGTGTTTACTTCTATTTGTTACTCACTATTTGTGGTTGCAGGGGTCGAGCTCAAGCTCCTGGCCCCGCCTCTTCGCTGGATGCTTACTAGGGTCCTCTCTCTCCTTGCCCCATGAGCTCTATCATACCTCGCTTAAAATATTGTTATGGTTCTGCCTCCACCACATCACTTTCTAAGGCTTATCCATGGCCTGACTGACTACTCTATGACTGATGAAATACTTCCCTAACATCCCTTTGATTCATCTGAGTCTTCAACTTCCATTGTGACCTCGTGTGTCTGTTGTCCCCTTCTCTGGGGACATCCGTCTTTGACCACCTCGTCTATTCCGCGCAGTATTTTATATGTCGTTATCATGTCTCCCCTGACCTCTGGCCTGTGTGTGTGTGTGTGTCGTGTGTGTGTAGTTTTGTGGGTGTGGTGTGGTGTGTGTGTTGTGTGATGTGGGTGTGTGTGTTGTGTGAGTCGGAGTGTGTGCTGTGTGTATGAGTGTGTGTGTGTGTGTGTATGAGTGTGTGTGCGTGTGTGTGTACTCACCTATTTGTGGTTGCAGGGGGTCGAGTCCTAGCTCTGCCCCGCCTCTTCACCGGTTGCTACTAGGCCCTCTCTCTCCCCGCTCATGAGCTTTATCTAACCTGTTCTTAAAACTGTGTATGGTACTGAGTATGAGTATGTATGTGTGTGTGTGTGGTGTGTGGGTGGATGTGTGTGGGTTGTGTGTTTATGTGGGTGTGTGTATGAATTTGTATGTGTGTTGTGGTGTGTGTGGTGTGTGGTGTGAGTGAGGACTCAGCAATCAACATTTGCCCAATAATCACTACAGTTGTGACCGGGTGGAAGTGTGAATTGCTCATTACTCTAAAAATTTGTGTCATGATGCTGCATGTATAATAACGTAAGTAACCATTTTTCGTTTTCATTACCTTGTAACTTGTGTGAGTCATTACCTTTGTACTGTCCTGTGTGTTCATCTACCTTGTACCTTGTTCAGCCATCAAATAATTTGGAGCCCTGGTCCCTGGTACCCATTGTGTACCTCTGTCATCTGTAAATCCTTTGTAACTTTTCATGTTTTTTGTGACTAGACCTACCTGGAGTTTTCATTACTTTGTAAATTGTGAGTTCATTACCTTTGTAAATTGTGAATCATTACCCTCTGTAACTTGCCTCAGTTATCATAACTTTGAAGCCCAGTCCCTGGACCAATTATGTACCTCTGTATCTTTTTTGGACTGCCGCCCACAGGATGTGTATGGGGTTGCATAATAAACTATTAAACTAACTATCAAGGGTGTGACCATGGTGTAATAGCACACAAAATGCGTAATTTAGGAAGAACGGGAAATGTTGGTAGATGGGTAGATGGATCTAACTTCCTGACAAAAATGAAACACAAAGAGTAAACAGTAAACAGAGTAAAGTCCTGGCAGCCACCGGTTTAACAAGTTATGTTCCACAAGGCACAAGACACTCGCTTCCCAGTCTATTCTCATCTCTGTCATTTCTGACATAGAGTTGTAAGTCATAGCTCGTGTCTTCCTTTGCGGATGTACACCCGGATTACCATGGCAGTGACCTCCCATCGAAAGACACCGCAAGACTCCAAGCGGACATCAACCAAATCTTCGAATGGGCCACTCAAAACAATATGAAGTTCAACGAGGAGAAATTTCACTACTCAGATATGGAAAACTTGAATTAAAAATGTGTTAGGGTATACCGGAAATTCTACTAGCCATACAATAGAGCGGAAAAGTTATGTGAAGGACTGGGATAGTGCTAATGTCAGAGAATCTCGCCTTTTCAAGATCACAAACAATGGATCTACCTCATCCGCAAGGAAAATGATTTGTTGGATAATGAGATCCACAGCCCAGTTGATTCAAGGTATTGAATTTAGGTTTGCTGTACAGTGACTCCTTGAAGAACAGCCAGGGGTTGTTATGGTAATCCCCCTTTTTGTATTGCTGGGGAGACAAATGAACAGTCTTTGGGCCCCAGACATGATTGTGTTATCTCTGGGTTATGTGGCGCCCCTGTTTTTCTTCGGGGAATGTTGCATCCTCCTGCCGAGTCTATTGCTTTCCATGGAGCGATTTTCGTGTGCAGGTTTTGGTACCAATCCCTTCAGGACCTTCACGTGTATTTTACTATCATGTATCTCTCTCACCTGCGTTCGAGGGATATACAGATCAAGGACCTTCAACCGTTCCCAGTAGTTTAGTGCCTTATCGCACTTACTGTGCCGTGAAAGTTCTTTTTACACTCTCCAGGTCTGCAATGTTGCCGGGGCTTAAAATCCCCAACAATTCTCCTTTCCGGGCTCGGTGTTGTTCTCACCCCCTTTTAACTCTCACACGAAGTGGAGGTTCACCCCCCTTTAGTGTGGTCCCCTCTTCTCCGGTTTCGTCCCCAAACTTCTTCTTCCAATCCCCTTCCAGCCCTCCTTCCCTTCTGTTCCAACTGCAGGGGCTCTTCTGTCCCCGCCAGCAAATCTCTCCAGTCGACCTCTTTGGTTCCCTCCATAGTCTCCCGATTCTACTTGCTCTTACCCTCACCTCATGTCTCCTGAAGTCATTGGTAATTAGCATTCTTTTGGTCCGCTGAAATATCTTGATGCTAGCTCCGACTATATTTCGGAGACGAAAACCTCGATGGACACCAGTTGCATCTTCACTATGTTCTCTTCTCATTTTTTCAAACCCTCGCAGCAGTTCTTTTCCTTCACAGCATTCGATTCCTCCTGCTTTATGCTTCCGTTGCCTTGCACATTGACTTCAACTTGACACTTATTAGCTCGTTAGATTTTATCGCTTCTCATGTTGCATGCTTATCTTTGTGAATAATGACAGTATTTACCAATGGAATATTCGTTTTAATAGACTCAGGGGGGTAATCGGGGAGATCTCCAGGTGTTGCTTTCCCAGTTTTCCCCAGTATGTGTTGGGCTAAAAGAGCCTAAAGTTTATTCAGCAGTTATCCATCCCATTTCGGGCTATGTGCTGTTGCATTCTTCTGATCCCTTTCCTGATGAAACTTTTAATGAGAGAGTACTTCTTGTGCGCACTGGTATACCGTTTCAACAGGTCTTTGTTCATTCTCAGCTACATTATACTGCAGCCCGTATTTATTTGCACAGGTGGTGTACAGTTTGCTCTCTGTTTCTCTCCCCTTCCCATGCGTTCTGTATCTCGGATGTTGCGTGCTTGATCTCTTCTCTGCCGCCGCCCATCTTGTTGTTAGTTTAATATCTTTATTAAGCACCCCATACCCATCCTGTGGGCGGTAGTCAAAAGATTACAGAGGTACATAATGGGTCCAGGGGACTGGGGCCTCTCAAAGTTTTGAATAGCTGAGCAAGTTACAGAGGTAAAGAACTCATAATTTACAAAAGGTAATTGAAGGTCACAATTTACATAGGTAATGAACTCCCAGTTGGTCTTGGTCACATCATAGACATTTACAAAGGTGATAAATTAGACAATGTGCAAAACCTCTTGGGTATCTTTATTGAGGAAACGTTTCGCCATCAGTTGGCTTATCAAGTCCATACAAAGGAGAATCTTGAAGGAATTGGAGGAGAATGAGGTAATCCGTCCTCAAACCTTGAGTCGATGTGGTCAGTCCATCATTCTTGAATATAGAATACGGCATACGTGTGAGAAGGAGTTATATACCGTTTGGAGGATGAGTGAAGCAAGTCAGAGGCAGTGTAACACTTATTCAATGTTTAAAGTAGGTCGTGCCACGAATTAGGGCAAAAGCGAAGAATGCCCATGTATTAGATCCCAAGATGATGCAGGGTCTGACAGCTTTGTAGATGAATGGTTCAGACGAACCGACATGTTGATTAAATTAGACACCATGTGCACTCTATGGTTTCTTTATTGAGGAACGTTTTCGCCACCACTGTGGCTTCATCTGTCCATACGGTGCCTAAATAAAGATACCCAAGAGTTTGCACTGTGTCTAATTTATCAAACATGTCGGTTCTCTGACCATTATCTACAAAGTTACAAAGGTATTTACAGATTTCAGAGGTTACGTAATGGTCCAGGACTGGGGCCCCCAAAGTTTTGATAGCTGAACTAGGTGCAAAGATAATTGAACTCTACAAGACAAAAGGTTAATGGAATCCTGTATAGAATGGTTACTTACGGTTTAGTCATGGCTACAATCATGAACAAATTTAGGAGTAATGAAGCATTCACACTTCCACACCCGGTCACAACTGTAGTGTGTTATTGGTGCAAATTATTGATTGTTGAGGTCACACACACACACACACACACACACACACACACCAACACACAACCACCACACACACACACACCACACACACACACACACACCACACACCACACACACACACATGGTAATGCAATCTATTTACAGCTAGCCAAGTCAGGGGGTTATTTTCTCCAGAAATGGTCTGTAAATTATACACTGGGGATATAAAATACTTTGCCATTTCTTGAAACATTTCGATGAGTTGTCCTCTAAATTCATTTAATTTGTTCACACTCCAGTACATAATGATCGCTGGGTTGTGACAATAGTCCATTTGGCCACAAAAAAGTTTACATTTCGTTTGGTCTACATCTGGTGGTGGTGATTTAACCTTGCCAAAGATACTTGTTAACCCAGCCGGAGGCCGCGGTGGCGGTTAGTGACATCCAAGAGGTCTGCTTATTTTGTTTGGTGCCACCATAGTCATGTGGCTCCTCCTGATTGATAGAATGATGATAGATGGACTCACTGGTGTCAATCTCCCTGAGCCTTAAGTCCATAAAATTTCAGGTTGTAGTTCTGTTCGAATTATAGTTCTCCAAACTCTACCTGACAAGCCAAAGATTGTAATCACTCCCCTTTGAAGCATTACAGCTTAGGCCAATTTCTCAGTTCTAGCATGCATTGAAGACAATGTGTGATGGAATCCACAGCATGTGCACTTGACTCCACTGCTCCACAATCTTACCATCTGTGTTGGCTTCTGACACAAGCATGCCACAATTTATACTTAATGAGTTGAGAGCATTTATGGATGACAGAGAATCAGTTACAATTAAAGTGTCAATCTTAGATACATGGACACAATTGAGTGCAAGGAGTATGGCAAACAGTTCTGTCTGAAGGGTAGAGGCCCAATTATTAATGCGTGCTCCAATTTCTTTAAGAGAACCAACACTCTGTACGACAACAGCAGCACTACCAGCTGCACCAGTGGATTGGTGAACAGAACCATCAACGTAAATAATTTGCAAGAGTGTGTGCTGTGTGACTAAGTGATTTTAACGTTCGTCATTATCTCTGGGGGAGGGTTCCACTATGACTCTAGTGGTGATCAGCTGGAGACTCTTCTCACTTCTGATCCTCCTCAAGTTTTAAATACGGGTGCTCCCACCTATTTTTAACTCTCGCACTCAGTCTCTCTCTTGCATCGATCTTTCTATCTGTTTCTCATCAACTGCCCTTGATCACGCTTGGCCTGCTCTCTCAGATTTGCACGACAGTGATCACTTTCCTATTATTCTTATTTCTACTATGTATTCCCTACCGCCTCATAGCCCCCATTGTCAATTTGGACGAACGAATTGGGATTTATACTCTCATCTTATCGCTTTTTGTGGGGACCCTTCTTCGTCCTCTATTGATTAGCTGGTACACCAATTTTCCACCTTAGTTTTGACTGCAGTGTCACGTTCTATTCCTCAAACCTCAGGGAGGCATTCTTAGACATGCTTGCCTTGGTGGTCTCCTGTGTGTGCCCGTGCAGTGCGTTTGAAACATGTTGTGTGGGGGCACAGAAATCGGGAACCATCTTGTTCGTGTCTCCCAGTGGCTTCACCTCTGTCCCTCGTTTCTCGCTTCTATGTCTGCCAGGGAGCAATTGCCCTTGGATTTCTCATCTAATAGGATGGAGCTATATATATACCTTTTACTCTCTTAGAGCTAGAGTCCACGCTTTCCACTTGCTGGTCATTGGCAGCTGGGCCCCGATGATATTCATATCTGTATGCTACAACATCTCCATTCTACAGCCCTTACAGTCCTTTTGTGTCTTTTCAATCTTGTTTGGACGCGAGGGGTTCTCCTTCAACAATGGAAATAATTGTACTACCATTTCACAAACCAGGCACTTCAGGGCTTGATACCTCTCACTATCATCCCATTACTTTGACCAGTGTAGTCTGCAAGATGATGGAACGATTGGTGAATACACGTCTGATATAATATTTGGAGACTCACAATTGTCTTTCTCCTCTACAATGTAGCTTTCGCAAGGGCCGCTCTACTTTGGGCCTCTTGCTCCACTTAGATACGTATGTCCGAAGTGCCTTTGCTAATAAACACTCCATCCTAGCAGTTTTTTTGATTCCGAAAAGGCATATGACACCACTTGGAGGTATAACATCTTAGTTCAGGCCCCCCCCTTAGGCCTCCGCAGTAAGCTACCGACCTTCCTTGCTGCTTTATCTGAAAGACATTTTCGTGTCCATGTTGGCGCATCGATTTCCTCAGACTTTGTTCAGGCCGAGGGAGTCCCACTCTCATTTACCCATACCTCACCTATGGTATTTGTGCATGGGGCTCAACTACAGCAAATCACCTTAAGCCTTTAATAACCCAGCAACAAACTGCAGTGCGATTGATTACTAACTCTTACATTAGACAACACAGTCCACCACTTTTCAAGAGTCTTAACTTGCTTAATATACAAAACATCCAAACTTATTATTGTGCCTACTACATACACAGAACACTATACTCAAATATAAACCCTCCTCTCAAACTCCTCCTTGATAGCTATAACAGAACACAGCCACAATACGAGGCACTAATCACTCTTCGATATCCCTTGTGTCCATCTTTCCCTATGCAAAAATGCTATCCACGAAAATGGCCTGAAGATCTGGAATTCATTGTTAGAACACAATAAAGGACCCATGCCTGCAAATCAGTTTAAGGCCCTACTAAGAAATCGCCTCATCACTCAAATTTAACCAGACAAACCCTACCTAATACCTACCAGTTACTCAAAAGCTACTCACATTGTGCTGAGGATTGCTCAACCATTTACTACTTCTAAATTAGGATATCCAGATTTCATTGTTTTAAATAGTACTAAATTCTAATACATCATATCATAAATTGCTTTAAATTGTTCTATTGTAATACTGTAATCTTTATAAACTAATTCCATATTGTAATTATTCTCTACTAGACTTATCAAAGCCATGTAGCATTACCTAACAGAATATTGAGATCTCTCGTACTCACTGTAACTTATCTAATGACCATATGAACTATCATTGCCTTCCTAATCTTAAGTTAATTTTTAAGTTTGCCCGATATGCTCTGCATACAAAGGGGCTTTTGGCATGTACACCCAACTATTATATTCCTCTTTACAAAGATAAGATTTCGTTCAGATTTTTAACCCCGGAGGGTTAGCCACCCAGGATAACCCAAGAAAGTCAGTGCGTCATCGAGGACTGTAACTTATTTTCATTGGGCTCCTCAATCTTGTCCCCCAGGATGCCACCCACACCAGTCGACTAACACCCAGGTACCTATTTGCTGCTAGGTGAACAGAACAACAGGTGTAAGGAAACGTGTCGAAATGTTTCCACCCGCCGGGAATCGAACCCGGGCCCTCCGTGTGTGAAGCGGAAGCTTTAGCCACCGGACCACCGGGCCTGTATCATGTATCATGTCAAAATAAACTTTTTATTCTTATTCTTATTTTTAGGGTTGTGTCCTTAGCACTACTATTTTTCTCTTGGCTATAAATGACCTACCTTCCATTATTCCATCGCATATTTAGACCTCACTTTATGTGGATGACTTCGTTATAGCTTACGCAGGCGCGGACTGTCACCTTGTAGCGGCCTCCCTTCAGGATGTGCTTGACCGTGTTTCCCTATGGGCCACTTTTCATGGATTTAAATTTTCTAGTGCGAAAACCCATTTCATTACCTTCACTAGAGGTCCACTTGTCCCAGATGTTTCATTGTATTTACATGGCTCATGTATCCCAGAATGTGATACGGTCAAGTTTCTTGGCCTTCTATTCGATCGCCGGTTGACATGGAAACCTCGCATTTCTTCTTTGAAGGCAGCTTGCCATGGTCGGCTAACTCTCCTTAAAATTCTTGCGCATCATTTATGGAGACTCTTCTCCATTTGCACTCCACCCTAGTCTGTCCAAGCTGGATTATGGTGACCAAGTCTATTCTGCAGCTTCTACAACTCTTTCAAAGTTAGATTCACTTCATCATCAGGATCTACATTTATGAAACCATACCACGGTCGGGGATAGAACCCGCGATCGCGGGTTCTATCCCCACCCGTGGTATGGTTTGTTTGCAATCGTGTCATTACGATTTCGTGAGTCATGTCTACATTTATGACTTGGTGCTTTCGTTATTCCCCTGTTGAAAGTCTCTATGCTGAGGCGAATGTCCCTTTCTTAGCCGAATGTCGTGATGCTCATTGCCTTCGTTACTTTGTCCGCTCTCATGACCTTCGTGTTCCCTCTACATATAGGTTGGTCTCAGACGTTAGTAGAAGCCTGTTATTTGTTAGGTGCCCCTGCTTACTCCGACCGTTTTCTCTTCGCTCCTGTCTTCTCTCTAGTTGCCTCCCTTGTAAGTTCAAGTAGCGTCTGCCGTTTCCCTTCCCCCTTGGAAAGTTCTGATGGTTCGTGTCTGATCTGTACTACTGCCGTGCGCCAAAGCTCTCCACCTACGGCTGCTTCTCGATCTTTCCTGGTCACTTCTGGTCGCATGTTCATGCCATTGCTGTTTATACAGATGGTTCTAAATCTGATGGTGTTGGGTTCGTGGCTGTATTCCTTGACGATGTTGTCCAAGGACATTTGTTAGGCTCGGCTAATATTTTCACTGCAGAGTTGTATGCAATCCTCACAGCGCTTCTTCGTATTACGTATGTCTCCTTCGGTGTTTTACCTGGAGTTTACCTGGAGAGAGTTCCGGGGGTCAACGCCCCCGCGGCCCGGTCTGTGACCAGGCCTCCTGGTGGATCAGAGCCTGATCAACCAGGCTGTTGCTGCTGGCTGCACGCAAACCAACGTACGAGCCACAGCCCGGCTGATCAGGAACTGACTTTAGGTGCTTGTCCAGTGCCAGGCTTGAAACTGCAGGGGGTTGTTGGTAATCCCCTTATGTGTGCTGGGAAGGCAGTTGACAGTTCTCGGGCCCCTGACACTTATTGTATGGCTTCTTAACGTGCTAGTGCACCCTGCTTTCATGGGGGGTTATGGTGCATCGTCTGCCAAGTTCTTTTTGCTTTCGTAGTGAGTGATTTTCGTGTCCCCAAGTTCGGTTACTAGTCCCCTTAGGATTTTCCAGGTGTATAATCATGTATCTTCCCTCTTGGTTCCAGGGAATACAGGTTTAGGAACTCAAGCGCTCCAGTAATTGAGGTGTTTTTATTTCGTTTATGAGCGCCCGTGAAAGTTCTCTGTACATTTTCTAGGGTCGGCATTTCACCGGCTTTGAAAGGGTTGCTGTTATGTGCAGCAAATATTCCAGCCTAGATAGGCAGTGCCTGAAGAGTGTCCATCATGGGACTTGGCCTCCCTAGTTTTAAAGGTTTCATTATCCATCCTGTCATTTTTCTAGCAGATGCGATTGGATACAATGTTATGGTCCTGAAGGTTTGAGATCCTCCCCGACATGATCAACTCCCAGTCTTTGACGTTGATGTTTCGCTCTATTTTTGGCCAGAATTTGTTTTGTACTCTGATGAAGATTTAATTTCCTCAGGTTTACCATATCTGAGTAAATTGAAATTTTCATCGTTGAACTTCATTTATTGTTTCTGCAGCCCACTGAAAGATTTGGTTGATGTCCGCCTGGAGCCTTGGCAGTGTCTGCAATGGAAGACACTGTCATGCAGTTTCGGGTGTCATCTGCGAAGGAAGACACGGTTTGCTGTGGTGACATCCTTGGTCTATGTGCAGAGATATGGGGATGATGGAACAAGATGGGAGCGAGTACTGTGGCCTTGTTGGAAACAGTGCTTTTACCTTAGCGACTCGGACTTTACGCTGTTGACGACTACTCTCTTGTGGTTCTGTTAGTGAGGAATTATAGATCCAGCGACGACTTTTCCTGTTATTCCTTTAGCACGCATTTTGTGCGTATTACGCCAATGGTCCACACTTGTCGAAGGCTTTTGCCAAAGTCTTGTATATATTACATCTGCATTTTCTTTTTGTCTTCTAGTGCATTTAGGACCTTTGTCGTAGTGGATCCTCCAATAGTTGAGACAGACGGAGCGACCTGATTCTAAAACCATGTTGCCCTGGGTAGTGTTAATGATGGGTTTCTTAGATGGGTGGTGATCTTGCTTCTTGGACCTTTCAAGAATTTTATGATATGGGATGTTAGTGCTATTGGTCTGTAGTTTCTTTGCTGTTGCTTTACTGCCCCCTTTGTGGGTGGGGCTGTCTGTTGTTTTTTAGTAAACTTGTGGGGACGACCCCCGTGTCCTGCTCCCTCTCATTGGATGGAAAAGGCTCGTGATAGGGGCTTCTTTGCAGTTTCTTGATGAACACAGAGTTCATGAGTCTGGCCCTGGGGCAGAGTGCATGGGCATGTCATTATCGCCTGTTCGAAGTAAATTTGGTCGGTCAGGTAACATCGGATAGCTTGTGTTAATCAAATTTTGTTGGCTCTCTCATAAAAAATTTCTTTTGTCTTCGACTCTCAGTATGGTTAGCGGCTTGTTAAAAAACTGAGTATTCTGGGACTTCAGTGCTCACTCTTTTCCTTGCTGTCATCTGTGTAGGACCCTCTTGTGTAAGTAGGGGCCCAATACTGGACGTTGTTCTCGATTTTTGATTGGCATAGGTGAAGAAATACTTTGGGTTTCTTTCGATTTCATTATGGCTTTTAGTTTTCCCGCGATTCCTGACTCCTAAAGGATTCTTTTAGCTTAAGTTCGATGCTTGCTATTTCTCAGACCAGTTGTTCTCCCTCACGCATTTCAGATATATGACCTCTTTTTAGCCGCATCTGTTATTCTTTTCTGTTCGCCTGTAAGGGGAGCGCCTGTCTTTCTTTCTTTTATACATCTACTCCTCCTTTTCTTAGAGGAATTTGGCCTTGTGCAAACTCGAGTGCCACCGAGTTAATCTGTTCTAGGATAAGTTGGGTGTCTTGGGATGCTTAGTATATCTTCCAGCTTATATCGGTTAGGACTTGAGTTGACTTGGTCCCACACTTTATGTTGTTTGTTATTGAAGATTGAATTTGGTGAATTGCTCCCTCGTGGATAGTCTCATTATGTCGTCTGGGGCTCCACGCATAATGTCTGAACCTCAATTAGGTTGTTGATCTGGTATTTTGTTTTTGATATGGGGGGATGGAACATTCTTACAAATCATAATTGTTAGTGAAGATGAGGTTCTAGTGTATATTCTCAGTCTTAGTAGGCTCTATTATGTGCTGGGTTAAATTGGAAATTTTGTGCAGAGATTTAAAAGCTCGTGTGTACGAGTGTGAGTTTTTCATCAGAGCTGCTCCTGGTGTAATTTACTGCCACAATATTATTTGCTATATTCCACATTTTAGGTCCTTAGTTGAAATCCCCAGGAAGCAAGATGTTGGGTTGCAGGAGCTGGAAGATTTTTCCAGACAGTGAGTCAATTTTTTAACAGCTGTTCCTGGAATACTTGTGGGATGTTGCATCGGAGCTTGTTGACTCCACAATGACTAGGTTTTGGTTCTCGACCTTTACTGAAAAACTTCCACTCATCTTTGAGGATTAAGCAGTTCTGTGCAAACAGTGACTCTGCAATGTACGGCCCCCCCCCCCCCCCCTTTTGTGTTCACTCTGCCCAATCTGTATGGTTGTAACCTGGGTCCATATTTCGTTGCCCAAGTGATCCTTTATTGGGCCATAAAAAGCCGCGAACTTTCCCTTTTTTTCCCTTTGCAAGCAGTCCAGGGATAAAAGGGTTTTTTTTTGTTTTTTTTTGCGGCTTTAACCCTGATTTTGAAAAAGAAGAAGTTGTGGGGATGGGGGTATTGTTGGGATGGGGGGGGGTTTTTTTTTTCCGGCAAATTATATCTGTATCTGTTTGTGATAAAATTCAGATTCCCTCGATTTTCAGGGATTAAAAAATTTGATTCCCTCGTCCATTGGTCCCTTTGTATTAAATTTTGGTTTGCCATTGGTAGCAAAAACGACATTTTTTTCTGTTGGGCCCTGGAACTTGTGTTCGGGAACTAACATGCAATGCTGTTGCGGCCAAACGGTCGTGTCTTCTTTTTTCCTATGAGGTATTTGTTCAGGGATTATTTTATAGTCATCTCTGCCTTCTTGTAGCCCTTCGCAACAGCAGGGGTTTTTACATGCCCAAAAAAATTGCCCCTCTATTAAAAAACCCCATTAGGTTATGGGCCCTCTTTTACCACCATTGCCGTACTTGGAAGATTACACTCTCCCGTCTTCGCATCGGCCATACTTACCTTCCCCATGGATATCTCATGAAACGACACCCTCTTCCTCTCTGTGAGGTTTGTCGGGTCCCTATTTCGGTTCTTCACTTTCTTGTGGATTGTCTGGTTTACCAGCAAGCTCTCAGGATTTACTCCACCGACACCAACGCCTTACCGCTTTTACCTCATCTTCCCTTCTTGCACACGGTCCTGCCTTTGACTTATGATCACTGACTTGTCAGTTTAGCGTTTTAAATTTGATTATAATAATGGACACTGGAGTTGAGAATTTGAAGTCGGTTGGACGAGGCATTCTCGAGTTTGATCAAACTTCAACAAATCCTTTAATGATCCACACGGGTTCAGTGTTTTGTACAATACATTTTGGCACCTGCATCCCGTCATCTCCCAAGAGATCATGAGAGAGAAGATTCCATTTTTTCCCCCGCGTGTGAGATAAGCCATCCTTGTGTGATGAAATACGACAGGGAAATATAGCAGGCTTTTTCCCACGATATAAATATACAAAGTATGGTAGCAGAACACTATAGATGTTACCACTATTGTGTCACCATTAAGTGTATGGTAGCAGGAGACCGTAGGTCTACCACTACTGTATGTCACCATCACAGTATGGTAGGACACCACAGGTGTTATCACTACTGTATGCCACCATCAAGGGTATGGTAGTGGCACCCTGCGAGTGCACCTAATTGTGTTTATAAAAATAGAATGAAGATTAACTCTATGATGCATGTTAGTGACGCATGAGCCTGGAGGACCACTCCATTGTTAAGAGCTACTTATATCAGTGTAAAAAATAGGCTACACAGTCACCCAATAATACAATAAACTGATTATATATATCTCTTTGTTCTCAACTCTTTGGGCACAGAATCGTTATCAGTCAAGTGGGATTTGACGAAATAGTGGAGTTTTGTTCATCAGGAAATAGGAAAGTTTATTATGATGGTGGTCTTTGTCAGATGAAGACCCGCTTAGTGATGAAGCAATCACTGGTTATCAGTAGATTCCGAGAACGACTCTTTTGATCCGCCTCAAGCTCATTACAATTGTAACCAGATATAAACATGTAAATAGTTCATTACCACTGTAACTTGTTTAGCTCATTACCACTGACTTATTCATCGATCAAAACTTTGTGGCCCAGTCCCTAGACCCATTATATACCTCTGTAATCTTTTGACTACCGCCAACAGGGTAAGTATTGTGAACATAAGAACATAAGAATGGAGGAACAGTGCAGAAGGCCTACTGGCCCATACAAGGTGGGTCCTTATCAAAACGACCTCTACCCATGAATTAACTCCCGTACCCAATGACACCAATCAAACCCAGCCCCTTCCACTCATATATTTGTCCAAACTCTTCTTTCTTAAAGCTACCCAAGGTCCTAGCCTCTACCCCCCACTGGAAGATTTTTCCATGCACCACAACTCTTTTAGAAAACCATACTTACCTATGTCCTTTCTAAATTAAATTTTCCAACTTAAACCCATTATTTTCTGGTTTTTTCCCCGGTTCGACACCCTCAGTACTTTATTAATTCCCCTTTTGTTTTTCCCCATCATCCATTTTTACACGTCAAGATATCTCCCCTTCCACGTCTCTCCAGAAGTGGAGATTTAAGGTTTTAAGTCTATTTTCAACGGGAGTTTCCTTCCAGAAATCATTTTAGTCATTCTTCCTTATTCTCCAATGAGCTATATCCACCTGTATAAGGAACCAAAAAGAGCAGCAAATCTAAATGGGGCCCACTAGTGATGTAAGACTTAAAAAAACCTTTGGTTTGTGTTACTATACTTCTTGAGATAAATCCAAGTAATCTGTTTGTCTCGTTGCGCACACTTAACACTGCGTCTTGGGGCTTTGGTTTTCGCTTACCAGCTCCCAAGTTTTTTTACATTTTGTATGTCAACTCTGCTTACCTTTTTATAGCTCGGGGGTTTTTTTCATTACCAAGGACTAGTATTTTTTTTTTTATTAACAATTTGACCTACATACAGGGAAAAAAAAATACAGAAAGAGCACATGCCAAACCACTTAACATGCATAGCTTTTCGGGTGGCTTAAAAAAACAAAGAAAATGATAAAATCAGTGATAATACTTTATTTAAACAGATACTATAAAGCACAAATGAGTTTTCAAGACAGGTCATTGGTTTCATGATGTTGTACTTCAGTCGTATGGAGTATTCTGTTAGGTAGGTTTTAAAAAATAATAATTTAAATTTGGGTTTTGGGTTTTAAAATTTATGTAATAATTGGGGAAAACATTTAAGATATACAATTTAAATTTCAGTTACGTTTTTATTTGGTTTGGGTGAGTTTACCGGGAGACCTGGAGGGTCTCAGGTAAAGTAAGTGACTTTGAAAAGACTTGAATTTTAAACGGTAGTGTTTTTTTTATTTTTTACAGGTAATGAATCCAATTTTAGGGCCTTTTTGTGCTTTGATTTTTTTGCTGTGTGATTGGGACACGGGGGAAATCAAAGAGTATCTGGCCTTTTTAGGTCTGTTTCTTTGGGGTTTGGGAAAGGAATGTTTGGGGGGGGAATACAATTTTAAGGTTCTATGTATGTAATAGGTGCAGAAAAATATGGATTTTTTGTATAGTGGGTTTTAGTGTTTTGAATTTTTGGGGGGGGGTTTGGGGGCTGCCTGTATGAGAATTTGTTATCATTCTAACTGCAGCCTTTTTTTGGGTAATTTTAGGGGTCTGAGAGGGAAATTTGTTTTGGCCCCCATGCACAAATTCCTGGTGAAGGGGGTAAAAAAAAAGTGAAAGGGCAGAGGGCTGACTGTGGGCAAGTACCGTATCTTCGGTAGTTTGCCACAGTCTTGGAAATTTTCTTAAATTTGTTGTATTTGTATGAAATTTGAGTCTATTTTCAAGGTGGATTTCCCAAGAATTTTTCCCCTGTTTGCTTTGTGATAGGTGATACGTTTATCATTAGTTAAAGGGACTCGTAGCCCGTTACCCAAAATGAATGAAGTAGGGTTTTTCAATGTTTTTGTGTAAGTATGTTAGTCCTCATCCCGAAGTATTTTCTTAATTCGGTATTTTCAGTTTGGCTAGCGGCTGGGTCGGGTGAGAGAAGACGTAGTAGTGTCCTCTGCAAAAAGTGTGGGGTTTTAGTAATTGCGAAGCATTTTTTAGTCTTTTTTTTTATAGGAGAAAGAGAAAAGGCCAAGGACACTTCCCTGTGGGACCCAACGTAATTGGTTCCAGAAGAGTTTTTCCCCATTTGCGTACACATATTGGTTCTGTTGCGAGGATGACTTGGGTAGTTGAGGGAGGGCCCTCTTATACCATGTGTGACAAAATTTTACGTGGGCAAGTCATGGTCAACTGTATCAAAAGCTTTTCGTAAGTCATGAAAATCCCCATGGGAATCTTTTTTTTTCTATTGCGTGTATAATGTTTTGATGGTAAAATGCACATTAGTATTTTTATTTGGCCTGAATCCAAATTGGCGGGGTTGAGTATGTTTTGGGGGATAAGGTAGGAGTTAGTTTTTTAATTGTTTTTTTATCAACCCCCTACCCACCGTGGGGGGTAGCAAAAGATTTCAGGGTACAAAATTGGTCCAGGGACTGAATTCCCCAAAATTTTGATAGCTGGCAAGTTCAGAGGAATGAATCCAATTTTTCAAAGGTAAGAAACCCCATTTACAAAAGGGAAGAACTCACAATTTTCAAAGGTTTAAAAAACTCACAATTACAAAGGTAATGAACCCCGGGAAGTCTGGGCACAAACAGACAAGTTACAAAGGATTTAAGATTTCGGGTCGTAATGGTCCAGGGGCTGGGCCCCCAAAGTTTTGGGTAAGGTAGAGTGATTGTTTATGAATTTAAATTTTTCGAAGATTTTTTAGAGAGGGGGGTAATTTATATTTGGCCTATAGTTATTCAACTTGTCCTTACATTACCACAGTGCTTTATCTCCATTTTTTAGCCCGAATTAATTGTCCCCAACCTCCGGAGTCATTGCTATCCCCCAGAATGAATCATACGGCCTATCTTTGTATCATCAGCAGATTTGCTTCAAGGTCATTAATGTAAATTATGAACAAGAGAGGGCCTAAAACTGATCCTTGTGGAACACCACTAGTGACTAATCCCCATTCAGATTTGACCCTATTAATCGAAACTCAATGCTTTCTTGACTCGCGAAATCGTAATGACACGATTGCAAACAAACCATACCACGGATGGGGTTTGAACCCGCGGTAAGAGTCTCAAAACTCCAGACTGTCGCGTTAGCCACTGGGCCAGCTAGCTTCAATAAGATTCGTCCAACTAGGTATATTTCTATACCATAGGAAGGTTAGCATAGGCACCACTGTGTCCACAAATGTAAGTAGAAATATACCTAGTTGGACGAATCTTATTGAAGCTAGCTGACCCAGTGATCCCATGCTGAGATTCATTTATCAAGTTATGCTCTTCAAGGTGACTTCTAACAATGTCAGCTATAATTGGTTATAGTAACTTGCCCACTATAGATGTCAGGCTTATTGGATGGTAATTTGAAGGAACGGACTTGTCCCCTGATTTGAATATAGGAACCACATTAGCCAGCTTCCACAACTCGGGCACACCAGTAAGGATGGACGCATTAAACACACTGATTAATGGCTGACTAAGTTCCATCTTGCATTCCTTAAGTACCCTGGAAAACAACTCGTCGGGCCCCGGGGACTTATTTTGCTTCAGATTGTCTATCTGTTTGATAACCATGTCTCTCGTGACAGTAATATTAGTCAACTTGAATTCGTCAGGAACTGAATAATTGTTAATTTCTGGAGTCTCATTTACATCTTCCTGTGTAAAAACTGACAAAAAATAGTCATTAAATAAGGAACACATTTCCAGTTCGTTATCCGTCAGCTGCCCATTCCCAATTTTCAGAGGTCCTGGTTGATCAGGCTCTGATCCACCAGGAGGCCTGGTCACTGACCGGGCCGCGGGGGCGTTGACCCCCGGAACTCTCTCCAGGTAAACTCCAGGTAAACTCTGAGCATGGTGTACATTATTAAGAAAAAAATCATTAATGGAGATCCCTTCGTAATCATAAGTATGATCAGCGTCAATAAAATCATTAGTTAGATAACCCCAATCGAGATTTGATAGGTGTTCCCTAATAATAAAGATGTTAAGCTACCTGAGACTATCAGCTTGGTTTCTAAGGTGGTTTGCACTGATTTTGGATTCTCAGACTATAAGATGCACTAGCCTTTGGGTTTAATGCTTAGATTTAGATTTAGATTTTTTATTTTGACAAATTACATGGTTGTACAGAGGAATATAATAGTTGGGTGTACATGCCAAAAGCCCCTCTGTATGCAGAGCATATCGGGCAAACTTAGATTAACTTTAGTGACCCGGTGGTCTGGTGGCTAAAGCTCCCGCTTCACACACGGAGGGCCCGGGTTCGATTCCCGGCGGGTGGAAATTCCGACACGTTTCCTTACACCTATTGTCCTGTTCACCTAGCAGCAAATAGGTACCTGGGTGTTAGTCGACTGGTGTGGGTCGCATCCTGGGGGACAAGATTAAGGACCCCAATGGAAATAAGTTAGACAGTCCTCGATGACGCACTGACTTTCTTGGGTTATCCTGGGTGGCTAACCCTCCGGGGTTAAAAATCCGAACAAAATCTTATCTCTTAAGGCATTAATACATATGGTCATTAGATGAGTTAGTGAGTACAGGAGAACTGAATATTATATCAGGTGATGCTACATGGCTTTGATAAGTCTAGTAGAGACTTTTTACACTATTGAATTAGTTAATATTACAATGTAACAATTTATAGTGTGATGTATTACAGTTTAGTAGTAGTATTTAAAACAATAAAATTTGGTATTATAATGGAACAATTTACATTATGATGTACTGTATTACAATCTACTACTATTTAAAACAATGAAAAGAACAGACATCATAATTTCGAAGTAGTAAGTGGTTGAATATTCATCAGCACAGTATAAGTAGCTTTTGAGAAACTGGTAGTGATTAGGTATGGTTTGTCTGGTTAATTTTGGGTGATGAGGTGATTTCTTATTTGAGCCTTAAACTGATTTGCAGACAGGGGTCCTTTAGTTTGTTCTGGCAATGAACTCCAGATCTTCGGGCCTTTTACGTGCATAGCATTTTTGCATAGGGAGAGATGAACACAGGGGAATATTGAAGAGTGATCTGTGTCTCGTATTATGGTTGTGTGTTCTGTTATAGTTATCAAGAAGTTTGAGAGGGGGGTTTACATTAGAGTATAGTGTTCTGTGTATGTAGTAGGCACAATAATATGTGTGGATGTTTTGTATATTTAGCAAGTTAAGACTCTTGAAAAGTGGTGGACTGTGTTGTCTAACGCAGGAGTTAGTAATGAATCGCACTGCAGGTTTTTGCTGGGTTATTAAAGGCTTAAGGTGATTTGCTGTGGTTGAGCCCCATGCACAAATACCATAGGTGAGGTAAGGGTAAATGAGAGAATGGTACAAAGCTAGAAGAGCTGACTGGGGTACATAGTAACCGTATCTTTGAAAGGATCCTACTGTTTTGGAGACTGTCTTGGAAATTTGCTGTATCTGTTTCTGAAATTTGAGACTGCAGTCAAGATGGAGACCTGGAAATTGCCCTCTGCCTGTCTCGAGATAGGTGAACCATTTATCAGTATGTTTAGCTGTACACTTGAAGCTCTGTTTCCGAAGAGCATAAAGTAGGTTTTGTCTTTATTGAGAGTAAGTTTGTTGGTAATCATCCAAGTAGATATTTTTAGCAGTTCACCATTTACTGTGTCTGTTAGTATGGTTAGTTTGGGTGAGAGAAGACATAAGTTGTGTCATGTGCAAATAAAATGAGTTTAAGGAGATTAGATGCGTTTGATAGGTCATTGATGTAAATGAGAAAGAGAAGTGGGCCAGAACACTCCTGTGGGACTCCAACAGGAACAGGTTGTGTAGTGGAGCTGGCTCCATTTGTGTATACATACTGGGTTCTATTGTTAAGATAAGATTTTAGGTAATCGAGTTAGTTTTTTAGTTTAATATGTTTATTATGCACCCCATACCCATCCTGTGGGCGGTAGTCAAAAGATTACAGAGGTACATAATTGGTCCAGGGACTGGACTCCAAAGTTTTGATAGCTGAGCAAGTTACAGAGGTAATGAACTCACAATTTACAAAGGTAATGAACTCACAATTTACAAAGGTAATGAACTCCAGGTAAGTCTGGTCACAATACATGACAATTACAAAGGTATTTACAGATTACAGAGGTACGTAATTGGGTCCAGGGACTGGGCCCCCAAAGTTTGATGGCTGAACTAGGTACAAAGGTAATGAGCTCACAAGTTTACAAAGGTAATGAATTCTGTAGAATGGTTACTTACGTTTATACATGGCTACAATCATGAACAAATTAAGAGTAATGAGCAACTTCACACTTCCACACACCCGGTCACAACTGTAGTGAGTTATTGTTGCAAATATTGATTGTTGAGTCACACCACACACACACACACACACACACACACACACACACACACCACACACACACACACACACACACAACACACACACACACACTTAGTTTAATATCTTATGCACCCCATTACCCATCCTGTGGCGGTAGTCATAAGATTACAAAGGTACATAATGGTCCAGTGACTGGACCCCAAAGTTATGAAGCTGAACTAGTTACAAAGGTAATGAACTCCAGGTAGATCTGGTCACTAATCATGGCAAGTTACAGAGGTAATGAATCAGCTTCACTCCTATACATGGTTACGTCATGAACAAATTACAAAGTAATGAACCACTGAATACGTCCACACACCTGGTCACAATTGTAATGAGTTAAATAATACAAATATTAAGGGGTTTTCATACACCCACACTAGCGCGCGCGCACGCACATACACACACCAGGGCGCACGCACGGACATGTGCACACGAGCGTACAAAAATATTGCATACACACAAAGACGCAACACCCACACACACACACCCACACACACACACACACCAACACCCCACACACACAAAAACACCCTCACACACACCCACACACAAAACCCTCACACACACCCACACACAAACCCCCACACGCACACCCACCACACGCACACACCCACCACACACGCACACAAAACACCCCACACACGCACACACAGACCCACACACACCACACCACACACACACACACACACACACACCCTCAAAACACCCCGCACACACACCCTCACACACCCCCCACACGCACGCACACACACACAAAACACACACACACACACACACACACACACACACACACACACACACACACACTCACCACCACCCGCACACACACCGCCACACACCCTCACACACACCCCACACAACGCACGCACACACACACACACACACACACACACACACACACACACACACACACAACACAACAACACACACACCACACACACACACAGTTCCTCACAAGAGATTAGTGCAGAAGCTAAGCATCAGGGGCAAATAACAGGAAGAGCACTGCAATGGATCAGGAATACCCGACAGGGAGGCAACAACGAGTCATGGTACGTAATATGTATTCACAGTGGGCACCTGTGACGAGCGGGGTCCCACAGGGGTCGGTCCTAGGACCAGTGCATTTTTGGTATATGTGAACGACATGACGAAGGGTTAGACTCAGAAGTGTCCCTGTTTGCAATGATGTGAAGTTAATGAGTGAGAATTAAATCTGATGAGGACCAGGCAGGACTTCAAGAGACCTGGACAGACTGGACACCTGGTCCAGCAAATGGCTTCTCGAATTTAATCCTGCCAAATGCAAAGTCATGAAGATAGGGAAGGGCACAGAAGACACAAGACAGAGTATAGGCTAGGTGGCCAAATGACTGCAAACCTCACTCAAGGAGAAAGATCTTGGGTGAGTATAACACCGAGCATGTCTCCGAAGCACACATCAATCAGATAACTGCTGCAGCATATGGGCGCCTGGCAAACCTGAGAACAGACATTCCGAACCTTAGTAAGGAATCATTCAAGACACTGTACACCGTGTAATGTCAGCCCATACTGGAGTATGCACACACCTGTTTGAAACCCGCACTTGATAAAGCACGTCAAGAAACTAGAGAAAGTACAAAGGTTTGCAACAAGGTTAGTTCCAGAGCTAAGGGGATGTCCTATGAAGAAAGATTAAGGGAAATCGGCCTGACGACAACTGAGGACAGGAGGGTCAGGGGAGACATGATAACGACTTATAAAAATACTGCGTGGAATAGACAAGGTGGACAAGGACAGGATGTTCCAGGAGGGGACAACAGAAACAAGAGCCACAATTGGAATTGAAGACACAAAATGAGTCAGAGAGATAGAGGAAGTATTTCTTCGTCATAGAGTATGTAAGGCAGTGGAATAGCCTAGAAAATGACGTAGTGGAGGCAGGAACCATACACAGTTTTAAGACGAGGTTTGATAAAGCTCATGGAGCGGGGAGAGAGAGGGTCTAGTAGCAACCGGTGAAGAGGCGGGGCCAGGAGCTAGGACTCGACCCCTGCAACCACAAATAGGTGAGTACAAATAGGTGAGTACACACACACACACACACACCACCCCACACACACCCACACACACACACACACACACACACACACACACACACACACACACATGCACACATGTGGTAATGCTTTATTTACAGCTAGCAAAGTCAGGGTATTTCTCCAGAATGGTCTGCAATATACCACTGTGGATAAAATACTTTGCCATTTCTTGAACATTTCTGAGTGAGTTGTTTCTAAATTCATTAATTTTATACACACTCCAGTACATAATGACGCAAGGTGTGACAATAGTCCATCTGGCAAAGTTTACATTTCGTTTGGTCTACATCTGGTGGTGTTAGTTTAAACAACTAACCCAGCCGGAGTCGGGCAGTAGTGACATCCAAGAGTCTGCTTATCTTGTTGGATGCACCATAGACAGTGGCTCCTCCTGCATGATGGAATGATGATAGATGGACTGACTTGTGTCAATCTCCCTAAGTCTTAAGTCAATAAAGTTCATTTGAAGTTCTTTTCGTATTATTGTTCTCAAACTGCTAAATGACAACCCAAGATTGTAATCTACCCCCTCTTTGAAAGCATACAGCTTAGCCAATTTATCAGTTCTATCATGCATCTGAAGACCAATGTGAGATGGAATCCACAGCATGTGCACTCTGACTCCACTGTCCACAATCCTACCATACCTGTGTCTGGCTTCTGACACAAGCATGCCACAATTTATACTTAATGAGTTGAGAGCATTTATGGATGACAGAGAATCAGTTACAATTAAAGTGTCAACCTTAGATACATGGACACATTTGAGTGCAAGGAGTATGGCAAACAGTTCTGTTTGAAGGGTAGAGGCCCAGTTATTGATGCGTGCTCCAATTTCTTTATGAGAGCCATCACTCTGTGTGACAACAGCAGCACTACCTGCTGCACCAGTGGACTGGTGAGAACAGAACCATCGACGTAAATAATTTTGTGAAAGATTGTTCTGTGGACTAAGTTATCAATACAGCTTAAGGCATCATGTTTGGCTTCAAGACGAAGCTTTGGTTGTGATTTAAGAAGAGTTTTGGGGAAATGGAGGAATGATAGTTTGGAATGGGGTAATACCCATGGAGCAGGGAAATGTCTCTGTTGTCCAACTTGATATAGATCATGTAGCTGGTTCATGCGGAGGTCGTTCCAGTTTTTTCGATCCATCTGGAAGGATGTTCACCAGTGCTGGGAAAGTTTGGAGGGCTCTGTGCAGGGGTTTGAATGGGCTAGCCTAAGCATATTGACCCCAATAAGGATATTTCTTTCAGTAACACGATCTCTAATGCTTGGAATATTAAGTTCTTTCCGCATATTTAAAATTTTGGCAGTACGAGGGCATCCTAGGATGATCCTCATTGCTTCGTTTTGCAGTTTTTCCAGCCCTCCAAGCTTCCAGTCAGACACGAGTGCAAGTAGTGGCGCTGCATAATCAACCAATGATCTAATATAAGCAAGATACATCATTTTCACAATTTTAACATTAGCACCATACCTAGGATGAAAACCTGCCACAACTCTAAGTGCTCTCAGCCTTTCTTTGTATTGGCGACAAAGTCTCGTTACAACAGGTCCAAGTAGTGGAACCTCAAAGCCTAGATACCTGTATCTGCTTACATTTCTAGAAGAGACCCATCATGCAACTGGATCTGACGAACTGTGCCTCTCTGCCGAGGAGGACGCCTGTTGAGTATCTTTGTTTTATCCCCTGAGATTATTAACCCCAGGTCCTGACACGAGGCTAGTACATGATTAAGAATGTTTTGGGTGTTGGAGAATCCGGTAGTGTGAATCATTATGTCATCAGCAAAACTAACCATATAATGATGGGGCTGGCTAGGCATGACATTAAGTAAGGCATTAATCAAAATGTTGAAAAGGGTGGGACTAAGCACACCTCCCTGTGGGGTTCCTAATTCAAAATCTTTAGTTACACTTCTATGTCCCTGGAACAACACAGACGACTTTCTGTTGGACAGGTAACCTTTAATCCAGCGGAGAAGCCATCCTCCAACATCCATTCTGGCAAGTTCACTAATGATTACATGTCTGTTGGCTACATCAAAGCGATTTAAGGTCAAGGAACGTAGTGTATGAGCTGTCAGTGTGCAGAGTGAGAAAGGTGGAATGCAATGATGCCACTCCTTCCATGCATGAAGCCATGCAACCGGGGTGACAAGAATTCCTTAATTCTGTGCATAAGACGATTAAGAATCATCCTTTCAATGTTTTGACACAAGCAGCTAGTAAGGGATATTGGGCGAAATGAGTTTTGTTGATTGGGCTTTGGAATGGGAATAATGAGGCTATTGGTCCATGATTTAGGGAGCCCCCAGTGACATAACTCATGTTATATAATTCAAGTAAAGGATTACCTGGTACTCGACACAGCAATCTGAGTATGTTGTAAGTAATACCATCCTCACCAGGCGACGTGGAGTTGCCCTTAGTTAGTGCTGCATCAAGTTCATAATTAGTGAAAGGAATGTTGCAGTCATCTGCCTTGCTGAGCATAAAGCAAACAAGTCTCTCCCTTGCATCATCCCGTAATGTTCGAGTTTTTGGTGCAAAAGGTTATGGTTAACTGTATCAAAAGCTTATCTTAAGTCTCTGAACAGCCCCAGGGGAAATTCAGTTTTCTCGAGTGCAGAATATATTAGTTCAAGTATATGTATAAATAGCATCATTAGTACTTTTTTTCGGTCTGAACCCAAACTGACAAGGGTTGAGTATGTTGTGGGATACGAAGTAGAAGTAGACTTGTTTGTGTATTAATTTTTCGAAGATTTTAGATAGTAAGGGGAGGTTTGATACAGGCCTATAATTGTTTAATTCAGTTGGATCACCTCCTTTGAGGATCGGGGTGACTCTTGCTGTCTTGAGTATGGATGGGAAGGTGGAAGATTTAGTGGATATCTTAGAGTTGCAATAATTGGTGACACATGAAGTTTTTTTTTATACGAGTTGTGGTAAGTTATTTAGGTTTCCTGTCTGTTGTTT
>NC_069466.1:30390681-30412404 GCF_026875155.1 Cherax quadricarinatus | reverse complement strand
ATGCATTGCTCGACTGATCTCGATGCTTACCGTATCACCAAGTTACCACAGTTTGAGTGTACGTCAGAATCTCCTTCACCAAGTATCAGTTTGTTGATTGTACGTCAGAGGCTCCTTCAGCAAGTACCACAGATTTCTGAGTGCACGTCAGATGCTCCTTCACCAAGTATCAGTTTGAGTGTACGTAGGGGGCTCCTTCACCAAGTACCACAGTTTACTGAGTGTACGTCAGATGCTCTTTCACCAAGTATCAGTTTGTTGAGCGTACGTAAGAGGCTCCTTCACCAAGTACCACAGTTTACCGAGTGTACGTCAGATGCTCTTTCACCAAGTATCAGTTTGTTGAGCGTACGTAAGAGCTCCTTCACCAAGTACCACAGTTTACTGAGTGTACGTCAGATGCTCTTTCACCAAGTATCAGTTTGTTGAGCGTACGTAGAGGCTCCTTCACCAAGTACCACAGTTTTACTGAGTGTACGTAAGAGGCTCCTTCACCAAGTACCACAGTTTACTGAGTGTACGTAAGAGGCTCCTTCACCAAGTACCACAGTTTACTGAGTGTATGTAAGAGGCTCCTTCACCAAGTACCACAGTTTACTGAGTGTACGTAAGAGGCTCCTTCACCAAGTACCACAGTTTACTGAGTGTACGTAAGAGGCTCCTTCACCAAGTACCACAGTTTACTGAGTGTACGTAAGAGGCTCCTTCACCAAGTACCACAGTTTACTGAGTGTACGTCAGAGGCTTCTTGCAGATCACACAGTTCATACTCGTCAAATTTCAACAGAAATATAAAGACCTATAATGATCAGCTTCCACAATGACTGGACCCAACAGGTTCGTCAGTTATTACACCCGCCAACATTTATACCTCACATTCATTCTATCTCTTTTTTTATGGTTTCGGTCTTGCTCACTTTGGGATATATTATGCAATTTGCTCGGCTGAAAGAAATTTAAATTAAGAATAGATTTTGCAGGAAATGGCCGACACCGAAAATAATTTTAGATTGGAAGGGGGAAGGGGGAATTTCAATGTTAATTAGAAAAAAATATGATTAATCAAGAGGCAAAAACTGAATGTAACTGAAGCAATAATGAAGAAAAATTGAACATGACTGAAGAAATATTGAAGAAAAATTGAACGTGACTGAAGCAATAATGAAGGAAAAATTGAACGTGACTGAAGCAATAATGAAGGAAAAATTGAACGTGACTGAAGCAATAATGAAGGAAAAATTGAACGTGACCGAAGCAATAATATATTCAAACATCCGAATACGCAACATTCCCTTTAACTAAAGAAATGTTCCACCTCTCATTTTCATCTCCATTGATTTTATTCGTTAATGAGTCTATCGTGAGAGTCTATTGCAAGAGTCTATCGTAAGAGTCTATTGCAAGTCTATCGTGAGAGTCTATTGCAAGAATCTATCGTAACAACTTCGTAATTTGTTCCATGTCAGACCCTAGACTGGCTGAACAAGGCTTGTGAACAAGCTCTGTATGAGGAATAAGTTGTGTATAGCGAACCTAACTTAATATAACGGTGTACGACAACCAACATGTTGTTATATAACAACAAACTATGGCACCTAAGGGGTCAAGTGTAAGATTTCAAGCCAAAGTAAGATTTTTCAAGTGGTAAAGACTCGCGAGTGTGATTGAGGGTGGACAGAAAAAAAAAAGAATGAGCGTTGGGAAAACGAAATTAATCTGTCTTGAAAGACTGAAGAGTTAGCCCTACGGCTAAGGGAAGAGATCAAGTCTAAAACGAGAGACTTTTGAGGTTGAAGTGAGATATTGAGATCTGAGATGCTGAAAACATGTCAAGAGACTGACGTGAGAAGGAGGGACGGAGAAGGAACAGAAGTGGTAGTAAAGAGAAAAGGGAGTGTTGGGAAAGGGGAAGAGGGGGGGGGAAGGAATTTAGAGATTTTTATAAGTCAATGCTACAGATATATGCTATCCAACCTTATGCGGACACCACACACCCCACACACCACACACACACACACACACCACACACCCCACACACACACCCCACACACACACCACACACACGATGAAGCACGTCAAGAAATTAAAGAAAGTGAAAAGGGTTTGCAACAAGGCTAGTTCCAGAGTAAAGGGGGAATGTCCTAGGGAAGAAAGGTTAAGGGAAAACGGCCTGACGACAACGGAAAACAGGAGGGTTAGGGAAGACATGATAAACGACATATAAAAATACTGCGGGGAATATATAAGGTTGACAGGGACAGGATGTTCCAGAGTGTGGCACAGAAATAGGGGTCACAATTGGAAGCCGAAGACTCATCTGAGTCAAAGGGATGTTATAAAGTATTTCTTCAGTCAGTTGTTAGGCAGTGGAATAGTCTGACAAGTGATGTAGTGGAGGCAGGAACCACACATAGTTTTAAGACGAGGTATAAATAAAGTTCATGGAGCGGGGAAAGAGAGGACCTACTAGCGACCAGTGAAGAGGCGGGGCCAGGAGCTGAGTATCGACCCCTGCAACCACAATTAGATGAGTACACACACAAAGAAAAAATAAACCTGTTCTTAAAAGAAAACTCATAAAAAAGCGGACGGAAACGCCCACAGAGGTTATCGGTGTAAGCTCGAGTTATCTGTACTTGAGACCGAACCCCACTCTTTAGGGGTCGAAATAGTCATAACCAGAATTTTTAAAAGGGTGGACCGGTAAGCCAGCTGAAGGCCCGGTCAGATGACCAAGAGCTCTAGCTGTGTGTCATCACATGACTTAAGACCCGCGTCGGGAAACCCTTGTCCTTTCCTGACAAACCTTAACTTATTTAACCTTACCTAACCTAACTTAACCTAAGCCATTGCTTTTCACTGGTTATTTTCCCATCTCTCGCTCTGGAAGTTAACGTACTGTACACCCGTCTCCCCACTCGCGTACACCCGTCTCACTCGCGTACACCCCATTTTTCACCCGAAACAGGAGAAATTTTCACCCATTTTCTCCCTCCCCCCGATAACCCCCACACCCACTCCCTTGCCTACCAGCCCACTCAACCAATTCATCCCTCCCACCTACGTCTACTAATTCCTCCCACACCCACTCCATCCCTCCCAAAACACACACACACACACACACACACTCCTCCAACTCTGATCAATATTCCCTCCACCCACCCTACCTACTAGCCAATCGGAGGGGAGGAGAAAGAGAAAGAGAGCAAGAGAGCGCAAGAGAGAGGGGCAAGAGAGAGAAGGGGGGTAAGAGGGCAAGAGAGAGAGAGGGGGCGGTTAAGAGGGGAAGAGAGAGAGAGGGGGGGGCGGTAAGAGGGCGAGAGGGGGGGGGGGCGGTAAAGGGCAAGAGAGAGGGGGCAAGAGAGGGGGCAAGAGAGAGGGGGCAAGAGAGAGAGGGCAAGAGAGAGGGCAAGAGAGAGAGGGGAAGAGAGAGGGCAAGAGAGATCAAGAGAGAGAGGGCAAGAGAGAGAGAGCAGGGAAGAGAGGGCAAGAGAGAGAGAGCAAGAGAGAGCAGGCAAGAGTGGGGAGCAAGAGAGAGAGCAAGAGAGAGGGCAAGAGAGAGAGGGGCAAGAGAGAGAGAAGAAGAGAGAGAGAGAGAGAGAGAGAGAGAGGGCATAAAGTTATGGATTACAACTGCAACATACAAACAAAAAATCAAGTACGCCAACACACGCACGCGCCAACGTAAAACGGCGCACTTACGCACGCGCACACTGTCTCTCTCCCCCTCTCATCTACACTCTGGCTGTGACCTGGTCACCGCACAGTGACCTCTGTGTTGAACCATCTCAGAACCTTCTCCATATTTCTTCCTCTTCCCTTCTATTCATCTTCCCTTCCTCCTCCCTCTCATATACCTACCGTATTCGTCCCTTTCTTCCTTTCAGCTTCCCCCCCTCCCCATTTCGTTACGTCTCTCCTCCCTCCCTCCCTCAGTACTCCTCCCCTCCTCCCCTCTCTCTCTCTCTCTCTCTCTCTCCTCTCTCTCTCTCCTCCTCTCTCCCCTCTCTCTCTCCCCTCTCTCCCCCCTCTCCCCTTCCCCTCTCTCTCCCCTCTCTCTCCCCTCTCTTCCCCTCTCCCTCCCCTCTCCCTCCCTCTCTCTCCCTCCCCTCTCTCCCTCCCTCCCCCTCTCCCTTCCTCCTCTCCCCCTTCCTCTCTCTCTCCCTTCCTCCCTCTCCCCTTCTCCCTCACCCCCTTCCTTCCTCTCTCCCTTTCCCCCTCCCCCTTCCTTCCTCTCTCCCCTCCCTCTCTTCCTCCCTCTCTTCCTCCCTCTCTCCCTCCCTCTCTCCCTCCCTCTCTCCCCCCTCTCCCCTCCCTTTCCCCCTCTCCCTCCTCTCTCCCTCTCTCCCTCCCTCCCTCTCCCCTCCCTCTCCCCTCCTCTCCTCCCTCCCTCTCTCTCTCCCTCTCTTCCTCCCTCTCTTCCTCTCTCCCTACTTCTCTTCCTCCCTCCCTCCCTCTAGCTTCCTTCACTTCTAATCCCTTCCCTTTATTTACCTCCCCTCCATCTTTCCTCTTACCATCCTCCTTTCATCTATCCACCTTCATCTGCATTTATTCCTCTCTTCTTCCAATCTTGCCCCACCTTCCCCTCCATCTCCTCCCCCACCTCTCCCCCATCCCCACCAAAACCTCCACCCCTTCCCAACCCTTCCTTTTAACCTATATGTAACACGTTACAGACAGTAACACAGGCTGCTGGTGACGGTAACAACCATCAACATAGACTGGTGGTGACGGTAGCAACCATCAACAGAGACTGGTGGTGACGGTAACAACCATCAACAGAGACTGGTGGTGACGGTAACAACCATCAACATAGACTGGTGGTGACGGTAGCAACCATCAACAGAGACTGGTGGTGACGGTAACAACCATCAACACAGACTGCTGGGACTCACCACATCGACTCCAAGCTGCGGGACTGATTACCTAACTCATCTTCCACCTTCTCTACATCGAACTGAAGACGCCACTGGTATATACATGTCGTGCCGAATAGGTAAAACTTGCGATTTTGGTTTAAACAGCAACGCTCTTCTTGCCGAATAAGGCAAGCAAAAATTTGTGTACGCAATAATTTCGCAAAAATCATTCTGAACCTAACGAAAAAAATATATTTCATTGTGTTTGTTTATTATTAAAGTACTGTAAATTTATCTAAAAAAATATTAAGTTGGATTAGGCTAAATTAAATAAGGGTAGGTAAGTTTCCTAAGGTTTTTTTTGTTACAAAATCATTATTATATAAAAAAAGGGAAAAAAATATATCTTTAAACGTATAAGAGAAAATTGTAGAAGGACTTAATTTTAAACGAGTTTCTTGCTATTTGACCAGTTTTACTTATTCGGCACATGTATATGTTTTATTATCAATGCACATGTACACCCACAATTATAATATAATATATATATATTATATTATAATATATATATATAATATATATATATATATATATATAAAATATATATAACATATATAATGTCGTGCCGAATATGTAAAACTGATCAATTAGCAAGAACTCATTTTAATTAAGTCCTTTCTGAAATTTTCTTTTATACATTTAAGGATATATTTTTTTATTATTGTTAATGTAAAAATTTTATAATTTTGCACCAAAAGAACTTACAAAACTTACCTAACCCTTATTTAAAACAAGAACAATTTATTTTAGCCTAACCCAACTAAATATATTTTAGAATTGTTTACAATAATTTAATACTAAAACAAACACAATGAAATATATTTTTTTCGTTGGGTTTTCAGAATGTTTGGGCAAAATTTTTGCATACACAAATTTCCGCTTGTCCTATATGGCAAGATGAGCGTTGCTATTTAAGCCAAGATCGCAAGTTCTGCCTATTCGGCACGACATATATATATATATAAAAATATATATTTTATATTTTTATATATAATACTTTATATATAATATATATATATATATATATATATATATATATATATAAATATAAATTATATATATAATATAGGAAGGGGTCCACCTCTGTTGTAAATTGTGGGACCCATGGGCCTCGGAAAAAGTGGATAAAAAGGCTTCAAGGAAAATATTTGGATTTCTTCCTGAAGCCGTTTGAATATTCCACTTCCCCTACCACACCATCTTTTGATATATATTTTTTTTACTAATAGGAATATTTTATTACATAATATGGTACAGAAGATTTAAGAGATATACGGTACATGTTGTTACGTGTGTATCACCTATTATAAGGCGAAAATCTCATCCGCTCCTCAGAGCTGGGCGTGTGCCCAAAATACAGCAGGCATTACCCCTTTTGAACAGCCGCACTGAGCCGCTTGAACAGAAAACTAGCTGCCCTGGGATCCCTAGTTTCCCTGATGAGTCTTTTTCCCAGCTCCTTAAGGAATTTAGATGCACTTTTTTCCCCTGGCCAAGGGTCTCTGAGCCTATGGGAACAAACATACAATGATGGGCAAGTTCCCATATTTTCTAGACTTTTGGGACTCCCTGAAGCTGGCAGCTGCCCCTCCTTCCTCCCTGGTGTATTGGGGATAGGTATCAGCCAAGGTAGATGCACATGTATAGTCCCACACCACCTGCTTCCCATCTGTCCAGGCTTGAAGGGTGATACCATCTGGACACTTCTGGCTGCCATCAGATCTGCATAGTTGGGGTGGCTCCCTTACTGCTGGGCATCCAGCTGTTGTGAGGCTCCTCTTGATAATGTTATTAACCTCCTCATGTCTTGCAATTTTTTCCCTCGGATTTACGGCACACAAGACCATGGTACCGAATCGGTCTGCTGCTTCACTGCCCCAAATACACCTGTGTTCGGCGAGAATAGGGGCGGCAAGTCGAAGGGCAACACCGATGCGGATGGTCTGGGGGTCGAGACGTGTGCCAAGGCTGGAGTTGGGAAAAAGCCAACAGAAAGTCCCCAGCAGGAGGGGCTCTCACTGCCAGGGGGCGGGCTCTATCCTTCCCTGACACACTCTGAAGCATTGTTGAGGCAATATTTTCCACTATTGGACCATCCCAGTGCGATTGTTTGTAGTTGTTGGGGGGAGCAGGTCTGGTTTCTGAGCCCGTTAGATTATCCCAGATCATTGCTCCGTCAATGAATTTTTGGTCCTGGACTCCTATCTTGTCCCTAAGATGTTCAGGGAGAATCGCTGCTACAAGCTCTCTGGATGCAATACACGAGGACAGAAAAGCAGGTAACGCAATCTGTGATGACTTGCGGACACCAATGCCTCCTAGTCTGACTGGAAGTGTAGCTTGGTTCCACTGCCCGTCTTCTAGAGTAAGGTTAAGTACTTTCGTAAAAATCTGCCTCAGAATTTCTGTCCCTATTCGTGCAGTATAGGGTTATCATATGAAGGTGCACATCTTAGGAAATATGTCAACCTGGGCAGACTCACACTTTTTTGAGAAGGTAAAAAGGCATCGTGGGTGTCCAGATTTCCTATATTCGTTGTTCCATTCTCCTTAACTCTTCCAATTTCTTCCCGAGATTGTGTCAATGGCATTGCTTCCCAGAGGTGCCCCCTAGCAAGACACTATTTGTGGGGCAATGACTGCTGCTCCTGGTAGTTTTGATCTCACTGCATTTATCACATGTTGACTGACTGAGATGATTTCACATTTGGATGGATTCAGGATGGGGACCCATTTCCTGCCCCGTGTCATTACTGTGTAAGGTCATGTAGGAGGGACTCTTTTGTACCTGCTAGTGGTGCCATCATCTAGGAACCAGATGTTTAGCTCGCGGGCCCGTCTGTGTTTTCCCTAACTGCTATACAGAAGAGAAATGGTGAAAGAGGCTCCTTGTTAGAACCCTCCGATGATGAAAATTTCAGCTCCCCAAAAGAAGCATTGTTTCCCTTGCTATACCCGGCTGAAAAAAAAGGGAAGAGCCCGGGGGAAAATTTTCTTGACGCTGCAAATACCAGTCCCCTTTTCGGGAGATTGAACGCATTATTATATTATATTGAATTATATTATATTATATTAAGAATGATTTTTGTCAACACAAAAACTTTATTGAAAAAAAAGTTTCGAAAGTCAAGGGTTCTTCAGCCCCAATACAAAGAAGAAGGGGGAAGATGGGAGTTTGAGGCAATCAGTCCTCAGCCCGAGCGATGTTTCGTCCTTTTCACAAAAACACAACTTGTGTGTGGTGTGTGGTGTGTGTGTTTTTGGGTTTGGTGCGCGCATTGATTTTATGTATTTAAAGTGTGTTTATAGTATAAAAATTCACGTGGGCTGAGTACTTTAGGGTTTTTAAATAGGGGGAATTTAAGTTATCCTCAGGGTGGGGGTGGAGGGGGGTGGGGGTGGAAGGTAGGGGGAGGTGGGGGTGGGGTAAGTGGGGGTGGAGGGAAGGGGGGGGGGTTCGAGTTGGGGTAGGAAAAGTGGGGGAAAAAGGGAGGGGAAAGATGGAATAGGAATAAAAGTGTAGAGTTTGTAGGGGAGAGGGAAAAAAGTTGGGGGTGGGGTGTTTGTAGAGAAAGGAGGCTCGAGGGGGAAATTGGGAGGGAGGAGGATGGTGGGGAAGGGGAGTAGGGAGGAGAGGATGGGGGGGAAAGAGGAGCAGGGAGGGGAGGATGGAGGAGGAAGAAGGGGCGGGAGGGGAGGGGAGGAGGAAAGGGAGGGGGGGAGGATGGAGAAGGAAGGGGAGAGGGAGGGGAGTAGGGGGAAAAGAGGACGGGGAGGGGAGGTGGGGAGGAAGAGGAGCGGGGAGGGGGGGGTGGAGGAGGAAGGGGAGCGGGGAGGGAGGATGGAGGAGGAAGGGGGACGGGAGGGGGGGGAGGAGGGGGAAGGGGAGCGGGGGAGGGGAGGATGGGGGGGAAGGGGAGGAGGAGGGAGGGAGGAGGGGGGAGGAAAGGGCAGGGAGGGGGGATGGAGGAGAAGAGGAGCGGGGAGGAGAGGATGGAGGGGAAGGGAGCAGGAGGGGGGATGGAGGGGAAGGGACAGGGGGGGAGGAATGGGGAGGAAGGGGAGGGGGAGGGGGGGATGGGGAGGAAGAGGACGGGGGAGGGGGGAGGAGGGGAAGAGGAGCAGGGGGGGGAGGAGGAGGAGGAAGAGGAGCAGGGGGGGGAGGAGGAGGGGGAAGAGGGCAGGGAGGGGAGGGGGAGGAGGAAGAGGAGCAGGGAGGGGGGGATGGAGGAAAAAGGGAGCAGGGAGGGGAGGGGGGAGGGAGTGCAAATGGGGGAAGGATAAAGGGAAAGGGGTTGGAGAGTGGGGGGAAGAGGGAAGGGGAGGGGGGGGGGAGGGGTTGGGGAGGGAGAGGGGAGGGGGATGGAGGGGGTATGTGGTTGTTGAGGTGTGTTGCATGATGTGTCCCCCTCCTTCTTATGATTTTCCCCCTTTTAAATTTTCCCCCCCCCCCCCACTTCTTTTTCTCCTCACCATACTTTCCCCCCCATTATCTCCCGCGAGGGAAAGGGGGGCCCCCCCTCTCTCCATTCCCTTCATTATTCCCTCTTTATTTCCACCTCCCTCTCTTCTCTTTAGTCCCCTTCCCCCTTTCCCAAAAACCGTTACATTCCAAAACACGCTAGATGCATAATTAATATTATAAAAATATATAAATATATAATATATATATATTTATATATATATATATATATTTTATATATATATATAATATATATATTATTTTTCTGTCTTTTCTTCCCTTTTAATTGTGCTATTTTTGGGTATCCTATGCCTTTTCCCTATTTATTGCTTTCACTTCTCCCTTGATTCTCCTTTTTGTCGCTTCCCTTACTTTCCCCCCCCTGCATGCCTCCCTTTTCGTTACCCCCCGGCAACCTTCCCCCCCTTAACACTCCTTGCCCTTCCACTATCTTCTCTCTTATCCCTTCCCCAAAAACTGTAGTTTGAATCTTTTTTTCCCACCTATTTTCTCAGTTTCTTTCTTTTCACCCCCTCCTTTTTCTTTTACCGAATTCCTTCATCTCTTTGACCACACCACTTCCCCCCCTTTCTCCCAAACCTCCATTTCATCATCCCCCTTTTTCCCCTCCTTACCGTCTCCTTCCATGCTTTTTTACTCTCCTTTCTTTCCCTTTCACTCCTCTTTTCCTTCCCCTCACCCTCTCTCCTTCCCTCTTTTATCTAATTCTCTCTCTTTCCTTTCTCGCCTCTCCCCATCCTCCCTCTATAAACCCCTCCCTCAGACTTCAAAGTCTCACACTGTACAGCCCAATTATCGCTGGAAGAGGCTACGTCTGCGGGTTTTTAACTTGCAGGACGTAGGGAACTTGGGGGAAATTCAAGTCAACACAAACAACCATCTTTTGCTGTTATTAGTTTAAGGCGGTTGGTTCATGGGGGGTTAAAACCATCGGGCCCCACGGGGTCATTAAGGCTGCACCTAAAATGTTCACCACCTGTCAAGAATACTTTAATTCCTAAAAGGGGTTCAATGAACTCGCTTGTATATACACTGAGACACATACACCTTTTAGTGAATATATCGAGGTGGTCCTCAGGTATTACAATGCGAGTTCACTATAATCCCCCTTTTTGTAATTAAAATATTCTTGCAGGTGGTGAAAAATGTTAGGGGCAACCTTAATGACCCTCGTGGGCCGATAGGCTTTAAACCCCCAGAACCAACACCTCTTGGTGTTGTGCCTTGTGGCGGCCGGTGGAGAGCTAAACCCCAAAAAGAGGGAGTTATACAGCTTTTGGGGTTGGAAATCAGGTTGGAGCCAAGGAAGAAAAAGTTGGCTCCTGTTTCTTGAATCAAGAGCCCTGCATCAGACCCAAGGCTTAATACAGAGTACATTAAGTTGATGGAATACGTTCTCTACTCAAATTGCATTGAAGAGTTGAAGAGACGATAATGATCAGGTGAACTCTGTATCTTTCATTAGCATAAATCATCATATTGAACTCGTGTGCAGTTACTAAGTGTTAGTAACTGGCCAGGTGCAGGTCCAGCACCCTGGAGTGTAGCATTTCAGACTTGGAGGCCAGGGGAGGTCTGTTCTCCCAGTTATACTCGGAAACCAATAGATGATCGTAGTGAAACTCGCATAAGTTATTCTCTGTGAAAGGATGCTCAGAACTGGTCTTCTAATATGATATTAATTTATGGCATTTTACTGAGACGCTTCGCTCACAAGGACTTACCAGTTCTCTTTGTGAACGGAACATTACTCAACAAAATACTACATACCACAGCGTGTGGGGTATGGTAAGACACATGTACAACGGTTAGGTATCTTATGCCAAAACGTTTTAGCCTACACGTTTCGGAATAAAGATAAGTAACTGTTGCACATGTGTTTTCCTCATCAACTTGTCGGTATGTATACCAATTCATATTCACTCCGTGGGGTATACTCACCAGCCCCTGAAGAAAAGAGGGAAGGGAATAAACAAAGACCAGGTCTGTAGGCGAGATTGTGCTACTCACCTGCCCAGGAGGAAAGTAGGTCAGTAAGAACTGGTCTGCACCAACAACGACCGTCACTTACCTGCAAAATAATCGTATAGTCAATTAGTACACAGCCACAAGCAAAAAGATAACACAGGATAAAATGTCAATTAACGACACGCAGGTGCTATTACCCGAGCCAGGATACTTTCTAACATGTCAGGAAATTTGTATACTGGTTGTACACCTGGATATACACACGTGAGGGCACTTACACTGGTGTACACTTGCACAGACACACACACAAACACGTAAAGAAAATACAGAAAGTGCAAAGGTTTGCAACAAGACTAGTCCCAGAGCTAAGGGGTATGTCCTACGAGGAGAGGTTAAGGGAAATCGACCTGACGACACTGGAGGACAGGAGAGATAAGGAGGACATAACGACATATAAAATAATGAGAGGAATTGACAAGGTGCTACAAAGACAGGATGTTCAGAGATGGGACACAGCAACAAGGGAACACAGTTGGAAGCTGAAGACACAGATGAATCACAGGGATGTTAGGAATTATTTCTTCAGTCACAGAGTAGTCAGGAAGTGGAATAGTTTGGGAAGCGATGTAGTGGAGGCAGGAACCATACATAGCTTTAAGCAGAGGTATGATAAAGCTCATGGTTAAGGGACAGTGACCCAGTAGCGACCAGTGTAGAGGCGGGGCCAGGAGCTATGAATCGACCCCTGCAACCACAACTAGGTGAGTACACACACGTGAGGATGTTCCAGAGATGGGACACAGCAACAAGGGGTCACAGTTGGAAGTTGAAGACTCAGATGAATCACAGGGATGTTAGGAAGTATTTCTTCAGTCACAGAGTTGTCAGGAAGTGGAATAGTCTAGGAAGTGATGCACTGGAGGCAGGATCCATACATAGCTTTAAGAAGAAGTTGATAAAGCTCATGGAGAAGGAAGAGTGACCTAGTGGCGACCAATGAAGAGGCGGGGGCAGGAGCTGTGACTCGACCCCTGCAACCACAACTAGGTGCGTAAGTACACACACACACCGCTGCAAACTACCCACCCAGAGCGAAACATTGCTATAACAAGAGGCTTGCAGTATACTATCTTTCTCCAACACACAACCCGCCTCATGAGTGAGGCGGGAACCTATTCAATGTGTGTGATCCTCTTCAGGTTACCAGATGGAGAATTTACTGCACTCTTGGAGGGAATTGGTTGAGGAGAGTGGGAGTGAGGAAGAGTAAGCTGACAGGATGTGGGGTAGACGGGATTGGAAGGGGTGGGAAAGAATGGGACATGGATTGATGATGGGTGGGAGAGGGGGAAGAGTGGGATTGGGTTGTGAGAGGAATTGAGTGTGATTAGGTGATGAGGTACAGCGGGGGACATTTATTCAGAAAATACTAAAACCGACTAATATTCAACGCTTGAAAAAGTTCCATTTCTAACGTCATCAACTTGATATTATCACTATTACTTAGTACTGTTGTAACCAGCTCACTCTTATCTTACGTAAATTACAAAGAAACTAAAAATCATCCTTGTGGACTGCCTGGTCAACCAGGCTGTTATTGACGACTCTCTGCCACCACACAAACAATGGAAGTAGTGATCTAGTTACCTTGTGAAGAATTCTACTCTGGTTCCAGCAATATTTCCGATATCTGCTGGTAGCAGACTGAATAGTCGAGGACCACGGATGTTGACACAGTGTTCTCTTAGTATGCCCACGGCGTCCTTGCTTTTTTACCGGATCTATTTTACACTTTCTCCCATATTTCTCACTAGTGCATTGTTATGGTAGTGTGTAGATTAATAATAATGCATGTTAGGACAGACAAACGGGGAAAAAAATTCTATGTGAAACAGAAAGATATCCAAAATATACATCTTCTCATACGAAAAACCTTGGCTACAACACCATCTACTGTTGTATGTATCCTTTACTTAATGGAGATAGAACATACACTAAGTGCAACAAAGAAACGAGTGAAAATACTTTTGGCATAATACGACTCTTGTTTACACTGAGCCACTAATCAATCTCGAGACTGACAACCCAAGTATTTTTATGAGACTTACAATGACAACTTCTCCGTATTTCTGATATAACATTAACCTCACTTAACTTCGATGAAGTCATTCATTTTATGCCCGCACTCCACTCCAGACCCAGACTCGTCGAATTCATACTGATCAAGGATTGTAAGAAATCATTCTTTTATGTCTTACTTGTATTATAGAGGAAGAGCCTGGGCACACGAGTCATCCCAGTTTTTAAAAACCAAACATGGCAACAAAATAATTGCAAAAACAACAGACCGACAGCAATGACGACCCACATTATCAAGATCTTTGAAAGGGCTGTAAGAAGAAATACTGCCAATCACATGGAACCGCAGCAACCGCACAACCCAGGTCAACAGGAGTTCAAGTAGGTCACTCCTACCTTTCGTAATTGCTGGACCAGGGGGTAACAGCACACAAAATGCAGTAATTGATAAATATCTAATGATATTTAGATATTTAACAAATACAACTTGAAGAGTATGTAAAAGTAAAATAAGGTGAATGCTACAGTGAGAAGCTCTGTTTGTCGAGACACAGTACTCTCCCCAATTCTCTCTCTCATATCTGACAGACAGGAACACAGCACAATATTATGCTTTGCATACGATACTAGCATTTATATGCGTGGCATTCACTGAGGACATAGCCAATCTCCAAGCTGATATAAACCAGATCTTCCAGTGGGCACAGAAAACAATATAATCTTCAATTTGAACAAATTTTACCTACTACTCTATGAAAAAATGAGTAAATAAAAACTAGAACGAAGTATAAAGCAAACTCAAACCGTGTAACAAAGCGGAATGATATCAGATTTTAGGCTTAGGAACCACAACAGTTTTTATCACAACAGCATGGAAAATGACAGGCTGGATAACTATAACCTTCAAAATATGAGACGCGAAGCAATAAACTGTACCCCTTAGAACGTAGCGAGAAATATACATATATACCATAACTTACCTCGAAGATTCTAGAGGGGCTGGTTCCAACTCTGCACAACCTACCAAAACAAAAGGCTCGGCAGATGGTGTACGTATTACATTGTTGCTAAGAGTACACTAAGAGACAAATAAGAACATAAGAATGTAGGAACACTGCAGAAAGCCTACTGGCCATACGAGGCATGTCCTTATCAAAACGACCTCTACCTAAAGCTACCCAAGAAATAATCCCGTACCCATGACACCAACCAAACCCAGCCCCTCCCACCAAACCCAGCCCCTCCCACCAAACCCAGCCTCTCCCACCAAACCCAGCCCCTCCCACTCAAACCCATTAAGTTTAAACTGTCTACAGGTAATCAACATTTGTGTGACCATGGTAGCCTCTCTCGTCTCACATCCCACCCTTCATCCATTCCAAAGTCCCTGCCTCCCCTTTCTCATCTATCCTGTCTCTCCCTCTCTCCATTCATTCCTACCTCTTCCTGTCTGTCACCCTCCCTCATCTTTGCAGAACGACACACCAAACACCACTTGCAGAATTAAGTTTGATACGTGGCTAATGCAAGATAAAACAACACTGAGTTTTTGAAAATGGCCCCAAGGGAAAGCCAACATATTATGGCTGGTTTCGGGGATAGCAAGCAAACCAAACCCTTTCTTGCTGATCCTTACTGTCGTTGCTTTCCCCACCACGCCAAACCCCACTATTTAATCATCTGCAGCACCACCACCATCTTCGTCAAGGTTTACAGCTTTCCCTACATCTCGATTCCGATTCCAGGGGGTCATCGCCCCTCCCCTTACCGCGGTCCTTCCCAAACCCAGATCAGGCTGATTACTCAATAAGGTGTGGGTACTAGCAACACGAAACTCCAATGCACAATAGTCGGATTCTATGGACCAATCAAGAAGTCTTTCTCCCCATTCCCTTATATATTTTTAATCAAAAAATTTAAAACCCAAACCCTAAGATTCATTTCGTAAAGGAACTTGTAGAAAAATTAAGTCCCTACAGAACCCACACTATCAAACATACTACGATCACACTAACATCCTACAGATCACACTAACATCAAATCAATACAGATCACAAACATCATACCCGACACATAACATAAAACATCCCTACGATCACACTAACATCATACAGATCACACTAACATCAACACTACAGATCACACTAACATAAACACTACAATCACATAACATAAAATCACTACAGAACCTAACATCACTACAGATCACCCTAACATAATCATACAGATCACACAACATAAATCACTACTCCAAAACATAAATCACTACAGACAACTAACTTAAACTACTACAGATCACAAAAAACATCAAAATCACTACAGATCACATATCACTACGATCACAAAAACTTTAACAACTACAGATACAAAAACACAACATCACTACAGATCACACTAACATAAAAAATCACTACAGATACACTAACATCAAACATCACTACGATCACACTAACATCATACAGATCACACTAACATAAAAATCACTACAGATACACTAACATCACTACAGACCACTAACATCAAACATCACTACAGATCACACAAACATCAAACATCACTAAGATCAACAAACATCAAACTCATACAGATCCACAAACAAAAACTCACTAAGATCCACAACATAAAAACTTTCCTACGATCACACTAACATCACTACAGATCACACTAACATCAAACATCATAGATCACACTAAATCACACAGTCCCCACTAACACAAACATCACTAAACAGATCCCCTAAAACAAACATCACTACAGATCAAAAAAAAACATCAAACATCATAAGTACACTAACATCAAACATCACTAAGATCACACAACTCACACAGATCACACTAACTCAAACATCACTACAGATCAACAACATAAAACGATCACACTAACATCAAACACCTACGATCCACAAACTCAACATCACTACAGATACATTAAACACCATACGATCCACAAACATCAAACTCCAAGATCACCCCTAACATAAACATCACTACAGATCACACTAACATCAAAATCATAAGATCACACAAACATCAAACATCACTAAGATCACACAACACAAACACCCTCAGATCACCTAACATCACACAGTCCACAAAACATCAAACATCACTACAGATCACACAAACACAAACATCACACAATCACACAAACATCAAACATCATTCAATCCACTAACATAAACATCACTACAGATACACTAACATCAAACTCACTCAGATCCAAAACATCAAACTCACTACAGATCCATAACACAAACATCATACAGATCAACTAACATCAAACATCACTACAGATCACACTAACATAAACACCTACAGATCCCCAAAACATCAAACTCATACAGATCACAAAACATCATACAGATCACACACTCAAACATCACTACAATCACACTAAAATCAAACATCACTACAGTCAACTAACATCAAACATCACTACAGATACACTAACATCAAACATCACTGATCACACAAACATAAACATCATACAGTCACACTAACACACTACAGATCACACTAACAAAAAAACTCACTACGATCACACAAACATCAAACATCACTACAGATCACAAAACTCAAACTCATTCAGATCACACTAACATCAAACACACTCAGATCACACTAACATAAAAAATCACTACAGATCACACTACATCAAACATCAAACAGACACACTAACATCAAACTCACTACAGATCACACTAACATAAAAACATCACTAAGACACATTTACATCAAACATCTACGATCACACAAACATAAAACATCACTCAGATCACACAAACACAACAGTCACACAAATTTTTATAAGACACACAAAACATAAACATCCTACAGATCACACTAACATCAAAAACCACTACAGACCACTAACATAAAAACATCACTACAGATCACACTAACATAAACATCACTACAGATCACACAAACATAAACATCATACAGAACACAAACTACTACAGATCAATAACATAAAACTTTCATACGATCACACAAAACACATACAATCACACAAAATCAAACATCCTAAGATCACATAACATAAAACATCATACAGATACACACAATACAGATCCACAAACAAAAAAAACATCACTACGATCACCCAACTCATACGATCCCAACACAAACACCTACAGATCACATAACATCACTAAGATCACACAACATCAAACATCATTTTACAGACACACAAACACAAAACCATACAGTCACACTAACATCAAAACACTACAGCACACAAAACATCATACAGATCACACAAAATAAAACATCACTCAGATCACCAAACATCACTACGATACACAAACATCAAACATCACTACAGATCAACTAACATTACTACAATCACACAAAACAATCAAACCCACTACGATCACACTAACATCACTACAGATACACAAACATCAAACATCCTCAGATCAAAAAAAACACAAACCACTACAGATCAACTAAATCAAACATCACACAGATCCACTAAACATCCTACAAACACACTAACACAAACTCACTACGATCACACAAACCCCCCCAAACAGATCACACTAACATAAAACATCATAAGATACACAAAACAAACATCACACAGATCACATAACATCAAACACACAAAACAAAACACCCCAAAAAAACCAAACATCATACAGATCACACTAACATCAAACATCACTCAGATCACACAACATCAAAACAATACAGATCACAAAAACATAAAACTCATACAGATCCAAAAACATCAAAATCAACAGATCACCAACTCAAACATCACTACAGATCACACTAACACAAACTCATTACAGATCACAAAACACAAAACATCATTACAGATCACACAAACTCAAACATCTTTTACATCAAAAAACATCAAACCATACGATCCAAACATCAAACATCACAAAAGATCCACTAACATCAAACTCATTACAGATCACACAAACATAAAATCATTCAGATCACACAAACATCAAACATCTTTACAGATCACACAACATCAAACATCACTACAGATCACATAACAACAAACATCATACAGATCACACAACATCAAACATCTTTAGATCACAAAACATAAAACATCATTACGATCACACAAACATCAAACATCATTACAGATACACAAAACATCAAACATCATACAGATCCACAAAAAACATAAATTTACAGTCACACTAACATCAAAATATAAGACACACTAACATCAAACATCACTACGATCACAAACATCCCACTACAGATCACACAAACTCACCTCAGATCCACAACATCAAACATCATACGATCACACTAACTAAAACATCATACAGATCACACAACATCAAACTCACTACAGATCACACTAAAAAAATCACACAGATCACACTAACACAAAATCATACAGATAACTAACATAAAACATAAACTACAGTCAACAACATCAAACATCACTACAGTCACACTAACATCAAACATCACTACAGACACATAACATCAAACCCCAAAAAGTCTTTTAGTGGTTCTATGACATTCATTTGACAGTTTATGACTTGCAACACGTCAACCCTCCTGCAAGTGTTATGACAAATTTGCAGAGGCAGTAGATTTGATTTTGGGGGGAGCCGGAATGGGGGGCCCTCCCGAGTTTTAAAAAATTGGGCATTTCCACTTTAACCCTAAAAATTTTTTGAGAAAACCCCGGGGGGAAAAATGAAGATTATTTTTGGCAGTATCCACTCCTGAGAGTGAGCACAGTGCCGAAAAATTTGTTTTGAGCAGTATCCACTCCTGAGGTGAGCACAGTCCCATAAAGATTGTTTTGAGCAGTATCCCCCCCTTTCCTGAAAAATTTTTTGAAGCCCACCCAAAGGTGCCATGAAGTTTTTTTCGTTTTGAGGCCAGGTTTTTTTTTCCCCACTCCTGAAGTGAGACGGTCCCCATGAAGACATACTGTTCAAAAACGTTTATTATAGTCAGGGCAGGAGCAGTCAACAGGCCTAAAAGGGGGATGAAAAAAATTCAGACTGGTTTTCAAGGAAAACTGGCACAGGTCCGTTTCCTTTCGTCAAACCCCCCTCCCCAGCATAAAGGCCCCCGGGGCCCAGCGCCCTTTGACGGCAGGCACCCGACCAGCACCCTTGACGGGCAGGCCCCGACCAGCACCCTTGAGGGGCAGGCCCCCGGGCAAGCACCCTTGAGGGGCAGGCCCCCCAGCCCCTTTGACGGCAGGCACCCGACCAGCACCCTTGACGGGCAGGCACCCGACCAGCACCCTTGACGGGCGGGCGAGGCACCCGACCAGCACCCTTGAGGGGCAGGCACCCGACCAGCACCCTTGAGGGGCAGGCACCCGACCAGCACCCTTGAGGGGCAGGCACCCGACCAGCACCCTTGGAGGGGTGCCTGCCCGATAAAGGGTTTTAAAGATATATTTTCTTCATTAATGCTACTGTAAAAATTAATAATTTTGTACCAAAAGAACCTTAGAAAACTTACCTAACCTTATTATAACAAACCTAATTTAATTTAGCTTAATCCCAAAAAAAATATATTTTAAGACAAGTTTACAATAATTTAAATAAACAAAACACAATTAAATATATTTTTTCGTTAGGTTCAGAATGATTTTTGCGAAATTACTGCATATAACCAATTTTTAGCTTACCTTATTTGGCAAGAAGAACGCTGCATTTAAGCCAGAATCACAAGTTTTACTATTCAGCATGACATATATAAATGTAATACAATTACAAAAAGGCCTATAACAATACAAGGAAGCTATTGGGATGGAAATCTTTAGCTTAAGATCTTAAACAATGTGCGTCGTCAGGAGCTAAGCAATTTTGCAAGACTGGCACGGGCAATTCCCCTCTGAACTATTCTCCGGCTGAGGGACTGACCCCCTTAATACTTCTACAAGGTTGATGGACTGATTACATCATGTTCTTTTCACTACTACACTTGCCCCCTCTGTATCTGACTGAAGAAGCCTACTGTGTAGGCGAAACGTTTCATCAATAAAGACACCCAAATGCTGCACAATGCACATGTCTCAATCATTAGCCTAAATGATGCAAATGTTAAAAAAGGGTTGAAGACTCATTTTAGTGACCTTAATTCCTGGGTTGTTTCAGGCACGTAACCGTGAAAGGGTCTGCTCGTGGGTGAAAAAGCTGTACCATCACGAACAGACCGATTGACAGCATTCAACATGTCTCGCACACAAGGAAAGCCGACGGAAGAACCACCCTCGTTTAAATGTCACAGGTAAGTCTTTGCCCCCTCTTGTCCTTATCTCCACCATCTCCCTTTCCCTCCCTCAATCAGTCTCTCAATCAGCAAACTCCCCCCCTCCCCTCCCCCCTATCTCTCTCTCTCTCTCTCCTTTTTCTCTCCCTCTTTTCCCCTTCTCTCTCTCTCTCTCTCTCTCTCCCCTCTCTCTCCTCTCATCTCCCCTCTCTCTCTTTTCTCTGGTCTACCTTCACTTTCCTTGCCTTAAATTTCTAAACATAGTGCATCCCTGGCGCCAAATATAGCCCTAGTGTCCCCCACTCCACTAATTGGCCGTCAGCCCTCGCAGGAGGACCCATGACCCACCACTCTATCCCATGCAAACCCACTGATAACGTCAAGTCCAGCAAGAAAAGAAAGAAAATCGGAAAGAGGGCAAAACTGTCTCCGTAGATTTATTAACCGACTGTGAGCGCTAGTGACGTCACGACAGCACCAGCGTTGCCACCACCAGCTGGCCAAGCTACCCTCACCCTCCCTATGTATCACTCATTTTATCTCAACTGCTAGTCAGGGTAAGCCTGGATTATACATCCACTGGGTACAGTGGGAACGGTGTCCAAATAGTTTTTAAGCCCCCTCAAAATTAGGTTTCTTGAAAAGGTTCTAGGATTAAAAAAAAAAAAAAAAAAAAATTTGGCCCCTTTCAAAAAAGGGTTTTTTACCAATCAAGGGGGTTTGAAAAAAAATTTTTTTTTTTCTTCGAAACCTAACTTCGAAGTCTCAAAAAATTTTTTAAGCCAAATTCTACTAAATAAATAGTACATCAATTTATAAGTGTTTTATATTACTTAAAATGAATGATATATATTTTATGTTCAGATTTTCGCAGATTTGTACCATAAATAAATTTTTGCTCTTATTCGGCACGAAATGTTTAATATATATATATATATTTTTATAATAAAATATATATATATAATATAATATATATATATATAATATATATATATATATATATATAATGTCGTGCAGAATAGCAGAACTTGCGATCTGGGGTTAAATAAAG